>RJWH01005120.1:0-85126 GCA_004363575.1 Solenodon paradoxus | reverse complement strand
AAGATGTATCCTCAAGGCCCTTTCCAGGCTGCAGATGTGCAGACCTTAATCTCGTGTCCTTTGAAAAGAGAGCGCTTTTGAAAAGCAATCTCTACATCCCTAAATTCACAATAAAACACTTGAATCATCTGTCTCTCTGCATCAGAAAAGAAAGGGAGTAAGAAAGCCCGCTGGGCACAGGGAGCACCTCAGAGCACAGTCCCGGGAGGCAGGGATGCTGGGCAGGCAGAGCTCAGGCCACTGCACTTCGGGCTGCTAAGAGGCACGTTGACAACACGATGCAATCGGAGAAGCACAGACAGTGACCACGGTGTGGGGCAGAGAAGGAGGGCGAGAATCACAGAACCCCACGTATCTGAGACGGTCTTCACGACAGGCTTACCTGCCGTCAGGGGACACGTCGCCCCCACTTCAAGGCGGGGCTGCTGGTGTGGACCTCGCAGCGCGGGGCAGGGCAGCGGCCAGTGGACTTCCGACACCGGGCGACGCCCGCCCCGTCTCCGGCGGCTCTCGGTAGAACCTGGCAGGCTCCGGGAGCGAGGCAGACGGAAGCTGGCACGGCTGTGTTTGCCCTTCTGATTTATTTGACCGAATCGCACTGCCCGGCAGCGTTAGTGCGTCGAGGGTGTACGGCGCTGGCCCGTTTTCAGGCCAAGTGGGAGAGAGAGGTGCGGGCGATGCGGTAGCTAAGGGACAGCGCGGGACTGAAAGCATCTGGCAGTCTGGTGACTTTAGAGAAGCCAGAACGCGTAGAGAAACACGCTCACTGGGTTTCAGAAGCGACATTAGAAAAACGAATCCTACCTCCCACTTCCTCTTTGTGATTTAACCCTGGTGGGTGAGAGCGGACCCAGCTTGGCCACCCCCTTAGCTGCTCCCAAGGGACAGAGCACCAGATCCAAGGTCACGAAGAGTGAGTCACTGGTCACGCGAGCCGGGCGCTGAGCCTGAGCAGGCGTGTGTCCACAAAGCCCCTCTCCCGGCCTGGCGGGGGTCTTTCCAATGTCCACACCCACCCTGGACCCCAACACATGACTATCTGAGAAGACGGTCTTCAGGGATGTGATTAGGAAGGGAAGTCCTTCTGGGTTCGGCCGGTTTTCCCAGGGAGGGAACCGAACAGAGAGAGGAGACAGACCCAGACGCAGCAAAGAGGCTACCGGACCCCGGGGTGCGCTGGGGTGATGTGTCTGCCGCCCGGGAAGAGGGGCCAGCGCCAGAGGCTGGGAGGGGCCAGGACAGAGCCTTCTGGAGCCCTGCGAGGCCCGCTGACCCTGGATTTCGTGCTGTCTCCAGGACGGTGGGAGAACAGGTCTGCGAGGCTAGTGGTCGCTAGCACGGCAGTGCCTGAAACAGCTCAGGTCCCCAAGTCTTGTGAGCACGGGGCCGCGGCGTCGCTCCCCGGCCGGGAGCCTCAAGCCTGGAGCACTCACGGGTCCTCAGAAACCTGCACACGGAGGGGCCTCAGGGAGACGGGACCCCGGGTGACCCCGAGGGCCATCGGTCCTCTGTGGGTGAGACTCGCCTCCGCTCCCTCAGACTCGAGGAAACTCGCTCTCTTTAACCCCTCGCTGCTGTGCAGAGGCCTGGGCTTTCCTCTGAAAACCAGTGGTTGAGGCTGAGAGTCTGCCATTTTCACTGAGTGTTTCGGTGCCTCTGCTCCCCCACCCCTCCGCCGTTCTCCCAGACCCCCCCGCCCTGCCCTGTGCGCCCCGCGTCCTGGCAACCCCCGCCTCGCTGCGCTGGCCTGTTTTCTTCCCAGTCACCGAAAGCTTGTGACGGGAGCACGTGTCTCTGTGAATCTGTCGCATCAAAGTAAATGGGTATCTGCTTAAAATGCATCGCCGACCCGAGCTGATACCGTGGGCCGCCCAGCGTCCCAGGACCATGGATGAGCCCACGTAAGTCTTCAATGGGAAGAGACAGCAGGTGAAATGACGCTCCGGCCGGCACAGCCACTGAGGACCCGTGTCAGCAGGACACACAGTCCCTGGACACAGAAGGACCCCTCTCTACCCTGGTCACAGTCAGGCGCGTGGCCCATGCAGGTCACATGCACAAACAGGTCAAAGCCAGATCTGCAGTTTGTCAAAAGGAGGCAGATGAAACACCCCACATGCAGGATGTGGGGTATGTATTTGTCCAGGGTGGGCTGTCGTTCACAAAATCTGCTGCTTTGTCCACCGACCTGATGTCCCGAGTGACTGTCCGGCACTGGACACGAATCGTTGATGGTTCTGTTTCGGAGCTCCAGCCCCGAGTCACCGGCGCTCGCCTCCTGGGCCCATGGCTGGGGGTCTGCGGCCGGCGCACCCCCGCGGCCCAGCCTGCGCCCACGCGCATTGGAGTCGCCCGGCGTCCGGGAGCCACCGCGCCAGCAGCCCTCAGGGGCCCCTGACAGGCCCGTGGGGAGGGCCTCCTGGAGCACTGGGGGCCTGAGGCCCACCCACCACACACGCCCTGAAGGCCCTGGTGGGTGTCACAGGCCAGCAGTGAGGGCCGCTGGGAAGAGGTCCGCTGGTCACCGGCTTGCTTCTTCCAGCGCAGCACACTGGCCGTCTCGGGCCGCACTGTGCCCTGGGGCCTCTGAAAGACCGGAAAGCAGCAGGCGCCTTTTAGCATGGGCGGCAGGCCCCGTGCTGGCCCCGGGGACCGCCAGTGCGTCCCACGCTCTGCGCGGCAGCAGGGCCCCATGTCAGCAGGGACAGTGTCGCAACAGATAGAGCACAGCTTCACGTCCCCGCCGAGCGGGATGTGTCCTCCCAGCTGAGGTCGGAGAAGACCAGGGTCCCCAAGCTGTGGCAGGAGGCCAGCCCGGGACAACGGCACAGAGGTGAGGTGACGGGAGCAAGCGGCCGAGCAGGTGAGGGCTTCACCTGGTTCCGCGGGGCTGGGAATGTGCCTCATTCCTCCGTAGACAAGGCAGCCACCCCAGGCCGGGTCAGGCCACCCTGGTGGGAGGGCACACCGCTCCATGTCCCCGGGCGGTCGTTCGGGCCCAGGTCCGCGCCTCGGGGACAGCCGCCGGCACTGCCCCCCGCAGAGCAGGCGGGGCACACGCGACAGACAGCACAGGGCCGGGGCGTGTGCAGTGTCGCCCGGCTCCCCTCCACAGCCCTGGTGTGACTTTCGAGGGCCCGTTGCCTGCCTGCCTCCCTGGCCCTGCCACCACTTCCAGAGCAGGTGCGAGTGTCAGACGGGGCTGGACCCGAGCGGCACCCTGGGCCAGGGCCCCCGCGTGGTTGGCTCACGTCACCAGAACACGGGCCAGGCTCCCTCCTGCGTCCTGCGGCGCAGCGTGTGTCCAACCCCTGGGGGCGGCGTCCCCGCCGAAGCCTAGTCCCCAAAGTCACGGCGTGCAGAGCTGCAGCCATGGGGCGGTCCGTCTCCACGAGGCCACGAGGCAGGACTGGTGCCCTCATGACGCGGTCCCCTCCCACGGGAGGGCGAGAGTCGACCAGCACATCTGCCGGCTCCTCCAGCTCCAGAGCCACGAGGAGCAAATGCGTGTTCCAGCAGAGTCTCTGGTGCACCAGGGCCACCCAAACTGACAGAGACGACATCCCTTGGCCCTGTGCCTCATCCCTCATCCTGGCCCAGCCCCGGTGCACAAGCCTCTCTGCAGGCTCTGAACGCTGGGGACTCACAGGTGGCGCCAGCGCTGCATTCTCACGATGGACATGACAGATACCAGGCGCGTGAGAGCCAGCGTGGCAGCGCGCACGTGTCTGGCACACGGACCTCAGAGAGCCGCAGCGCCCCCTTTGCTCAGGCGAGGAGAGCAAGCGGGCAGCGGGGTCTGAAGAGCTGCATTGAGGTCAGGCTGCAGGTGGGGCGGGGGCCGCTCGGGAGCTGGGGCTGCCCGGCCCCAGGGAGGCGGCCAGTGGAGGCGCTGCCCTCCCGCCTGGCTCTACGACACTGCCTGGCAGTCCCTGGAGCGTGTGGCCCGTCCGCTGGGGTGCCTCCCCTTGAACAGCTGCATCAGGGCCATGATGGGACTGCCACGGCCCCAGCCCGCTCGGAGCAGCCCTGGTGACAGGGATGACAGCGTGGCTGTCCAGAGGCCACGTGTGACCGTGGAAGGAGGACATGGATGCAAAGGGTTCATGCATTGTGCAGGAGGGGAGTGGACGGCGGACAGAGAGGAGTCTGTGAGCGCTGTGCTGGCCTGCGCCGGGTGCCAGGGTCCGGGCAGGGGGACACAGTCCCAGACCGTTCACTCTGGAGTCACAGCAGGCAGTTCGTCCCAGAATGGCTTGAGAGCCTGACCCACTCTGCCAGCGGAGTCACCGGCGCCGTCCGCAGCGAACGGTCCCCCGCAGATAGGTGCGCGTGGAGGAACGGGCCGCGCCCCGCGCGGAGATGCAGCTCGCAAGCCTGCAGCCGGCCGCTGTTTCCCGTCGCGGGGACAGTGAGCACGGGCAGCATGAAGAGTTAGTTGCGTGGCGGCAACAGAACCCCGTTTCAGGGCGTCTGGACTGAGAAACATAAATGCCCCTTCCCCATATATGCCAGCTGGAAGACACTCTCATCAATCACTGCAGCAATGCTTCCCTCCAAATGGATGACTTTTCCCCGAAGCAGGACGCCCTGCCGGTGCGGAGGGGGATGCGGCTGGTGAGTGAGTCCCCGTCTCCAGAGACACGGAGCCGAAGGACGTCATTACTCAGGGCATCTAGGGCTGTGTCTCTGGAGAGCCCTGACATGATGGAGGGATGACGGATGGATGGATGGACAGACGGACGGACGAACGGACAGATGGATAGAGGATGATGGACAAATGAATGAAGGTGATTGGGTGGGTGGATGGCTGCGGACTGGATGAATAATGAGGGACAGGTGGTGTGGATGGAAGAACGGATGGATGGATGAAGATGATGATAGATGATACGTGTGATAAAGAGAAGCGTACATCGCCAGGTATGGAGACCGCTGTCTATATTTCCTATTACTGTATCTATATATACATGCATGAAGAAAGAGATGGAGAGACTGGTTGGTTTTAAGGGGTTGTCTAACCTGACTGAGGGGATGAGGGCACTGGCAAGTCTGAAGCCCCAGGGCAGGCGGGAATTCAGGCTGAGTGGATGCCGCGATCTTGAATCTCAGTTCCAAGGCACCACAACTAGAAACCCAGGCGAGCATCTCCAGCCATCTTGAGAAGCACCTCCTTGCTCTTAGGGCCCCCCACTGGTGGGGAGAGCCCCGCTAGTTAAGAATAATCTCCTTTACTGAAAGTTGCTGAACTGTGGATGAGGATCACACCTTGCAAGTGCTCTGCAGCGATGTCCAGGCTTGTCTTCGAGGACACAAGGGGGCCCAGCGGACACACAGTTGACCACCCTGGCAGAATAGATGCCCTCTTCTCTAGAAGTCCGTGGGTGAGAGCAGTCGCTCTCCAGGGAGCAGGCAGGGCCTGGTACCCATCCGCCTGTGTCCCCTGAGCCCGAGAGAGCCGCCCGTGGCTGGAAACATGGGGGACCAAGGGAGGGCAGGCAAAGCTAGCAGTTCCCGGTGGCGTTCTCCGAATCAGCTCTTTGTCAGCCCCTCGAAATGTTCTCCTGAACACAGCTTCAGGTCCCAGGCCTGCTCTCAGTCCTGGGGATGGGTGGCAACATCACCCAAGTTCACACAGGGACAGTGCTTTCACGTGTGCGTAGTGTGTGCACACTGAATGCTCAGGTGTCGTGGGCTCTTCCAGCAGGTTCCATGGAGCTCTCTGGAGGCACAGAGCTCCTCTCCAGCTGAGCGCCCTCATTCCCTTCCCTGCAAGCCCCTGCCGCCCAGAATTAAGCGCTGCTCTGATTTTTGTCACCGCACGTCTCCCCCTGCATTCCAGAAGCTCACACCCACCATCTTGTACTTTTTCTGCTCGGCTTCTTCCGTCTGCCTGTTTCTTTCGCGGTTCGTACGTCCTGCATTTCAGGAGTCCGTCCCGATTCAGCCCAAGAGAGCTTCAGCTGTCTGAAGGAGCACAGCTGACCCTGTCTGTGGGTCAGAAGTCCAGTTTGGACTACGACAAAGCCCCTGTGAAAGGGTTTTCGCGACCCACACATGTGCTTTGAACAAACACCCACGAGCGAAATGACCAGTCAGAGGGCAGAGGGAGACTTAACAAAGAGGGTGACACTGTGCCAGCCGGCTGTGCTGTCTCAGCCCCGCCAGGACGGGAGAGCGTGTGGACGACCCTCTCCGCCCCGCTGTGCTCCCGCCAGCCCCACGCCTCGTCATCGGCTGAGCGCCCTGTGTCCCTGGGTGTCCACCAGGCACCCTCCTGTGATGAGTGAAGCCCAGGTGCTTGTGGCCATTTACAAGACCTTATATTCTCTTCTTTACGAGGTACCTGCTTACCTGGGTCTCTAAAATTTTTCAGCTGTGCTGTCTTCTTATCACGGAGTCCCAGAAACTCCTTACAGAGCCTGAGCACACTATCTGCTGAGAACGGTGTCAGTCTCCGACTTGTTTACGGATGACATTTTATGATGACTGTTTAATACACTGAGAGTGCTGGAGGGTGCCAGGAGCTCCAGCATCTCGGAGGCCCAGCTTCTCCTCGGAGGCCCGGCTCTTCTCCTCAGAGGCCCAGCTTCTCCTCGGAGGCCCAGCTTCTCCTCGGAGGCCCAGCTTCTCCTCGGAGGCCCGGCTCTTCTCCTCGGAGGCCCAGCTTCTCCTCGGAGGCCCGGCTCTTCTCCTCGGAGGCCCAGCTTCTCCTCGGAGGCCCAGCTTCTCCTCGGAGGCCCAGCTCTTCTCCTTGGAGGTTTAGCTCTTCTTCTGGGAGGCCCAGATGTTCTCCTCGGAGAACACATCCTCAGACATCATATTTTACACTGCTTCCCAGAGCCATTTAGCATATTTCTAGTTATCTTAAAGCCCAGATAATTCCTACATCTGGGCCATCTATGGGAATAGTTCTGGTAACTGCTCTTTCTTCATCATGAGATCAAGACGGCAGAACCTGAAGCAAATCTTTCCCGTTAGAAAAAGTCACTTCGTTTCTTACATCACGACTGGTGTAAGCGATTGAGGACATGAGCTTTCCGTTCCCCTGGGTCTGAGCGTTTCTGGAGGGTTTGTGGCCTTCCTTTCACCGCTACTGTCAAGTGTCTTGACAGCGGGCTCAGAGCTTTCTGTCCTGCTGTGCGCGGGTTTTCAGGTGGCGAGTGTCCTGTTAGGTTTTCACGCTCCCCACACCGCCGGGCCTATAAACCACGAGCGCTGGCTTCGGGTTTATAACTGGATGAAGCTGTGTGTGCTGGTCGAGTGCTCTTGCGGCCGGTGCAGCCGTGACCCCTTGGAAACCGCGGACAGCGTTGCACCTGACGCACAGGGACGCGGCTTTGTCCAGCTCCAGCTGCAGGGCTTTAGGAGAGGAAAGTGTCGACTCTCGGCAGCCCAGCGCTTGGCCCGTCCACACTCAGGCGCTGGAGGCTGCGGCGTCTCGTCTCATTCTCTGCTCGTCCCCGCTCAGGGAAGTTCCCTTGGACTCGGGGTCATGCCATCAGCTGCAGGGGGTGGCTGCCCTTTCTGTCTGGCCCACTGGCCTTTAGAATACTGATGCTGAGACTTGAGAGTGTGGGCAAGAGCTGTTCTGGCTAGACCCTCAGCGCTCGAAGCTGTCGGCCTCATGGGCGGTTACAGGAATGCTCAAACCCACGCCGGTGCCTCCCCTCCTTCCTGGCACATTCCTTTTCCTCGTGTGTCTTTAAGCCAGTTTCTTCCTCCTCTGAAAAGCCCGCCATCGTCTGGAGCTTAGTTCAGGTACATTTTATGCATTTCTGTCTGTACGCACACGTGTACCGTGTGTATGTGTGCAGTACATGTGGGCACACGTGTGTGCTTGGGTGCACACGTGTGCATTGTGTGTGCATCGCGTGTGCTGTTTGCATGCGCATAGGTGTGGCCTCCATTCTCCGATGGGTCAGAAAAATGATGGTTTTGTGGTTTAAAAACTCTTGCTCGAGTTTCTGAGAGCAACGTTCTCGTCCTTTTCTACGCTCTACCCTGTACCTGTCTTCCATGTCTCGCATCTCCTGTTTCCTGACGCTGGTCCCTCGAGTGCTCCGAGGACTCACTTTCCAGGCAGCTTCACACCAACGCTCCCATCACTTGTAGCGCATCCGCGCTGACTGCTCCTCGTGCCCCGTGCTGTGCTCCGCCGTTCTTGTTTCAGAAGCTCCGCCCGGCTCCAGCACAGCCCACTGTCTAGCATCCATCGCCTCTCACCTTGTCACACGTCCTAGCCCCCTTTTCCTTAACTCCACTCCTCTCACTCACTTTGTATGTCCCAAGCCGGGCCGTGAAGCCCTGAGAACCTGCACACACCTGATTTCACGCACGGGCTCTCTCCTCTCACTGCTCCGTCCGTCCGTCCTTGTGCGTCTGGGCATGAACTCCGCACGACTTGGCACGGATTCTCTGAGGGCGGGGTTTGCAAAATCTCTCCTCTAACCAGGATGTGATTCGCCCTTTCCCGGTGTTCAGAACTACTGAGTCAGGAGCAGCAGAAACTGGGGCATCGGGGCCAGCCAGGCGGTGAACATTCCTGCCCACGTGCAGAGAGGAATTGTCACAGGAGACAGTAGTGTGTGTCCACGTGTGTAGGGTGTGTCCAGGCAGGTGCGTCTGTGTGTGTGCGGGCGTGTCCCTGCTGGCTCCGCCAACGGCTAGGATGTGGTGGCTTCCTGCGTCTGCCTCCCCTCCTTCTGTGTGTGCTTGTCGACCAGTCATCAGCGCCATGTCCGGCTGAATGCAGCGTGGGAGCGCAGACACGACGTGACATTCGCTCCAGGCCTTGTCTCCTTTGCGCTTCCTCATGGCCTGTAACTGGCTGTTTCCCACGGAGGTGCGGTCCCACCAGGCCCCACCGCAGCGCTGGGCCGCAGCCATGCGTCGCGGTGGGGACACCCTGTCCCGCACCTCCGTCGGGCTGGTACCTGCAGCTCAGAAGGGTCCTGTTCGGCGCTTCGTCCTGGGCTCTCTCGACAGCGCATGGGGACTTCGGGCATCTCCAGTTTCCTGGGGGCCGTCTCCTCAACTTGCGTTTGGGGGAGGGGGGCCCCTCCCGGAGGGCAGCTCTGGACTCAGCCCAGGCCGCCCGAGGGGCCTCCGAAGGAGACACGCAGCCTCCTCCAGCCACCAGCCTCATTCACGTCCTCTCAGTAAGCTGCACCCGGTGACTTCCATGTGGTGACAGTTCGCTGGTGTCAATGTGGGAGTGCGTGCAGAGACCGCTAAGTGTGAAAGGAGTGTGTCATCACGCAAACTCAATGGCACCCAAATTAAATTTCAGTGGAGCCCTAGGACTTAAAAATGCTTCGCAGTGATTTCTAATGCTAAATTAATTCTGGGGCAGAAATTATCTTTTCCCCTCATGACTGGAGTGGCCCAGTGTTGCTGGCATTTTAGATTTCTGTAACAAGGGTGAACGTATCTGTGCAAGCTGCTCACTGGGGAGGGATGTGACGACCCCTCGTGGGGCCGCAGGGCCACGCCGTGACCCTGTGAGCTGTCCAAGCGCAAGCACAGCCTCCCTCCCTGCGCAGGGAGGCCAGCGAGGGCACGTCACCGCAGACTGCGGTTGCCGCCGGAGCTCACGACCTCCACCCCCACAGCCCGGGCGGCGACACCCCAGGGAGAGGCCACGTGAGGCGGTGCCTGCGCACGGGCCTGTGCGGTCAGCGGGCCGCCCCGCCCATGGGCCAGGGGCCCACAAGAGACCGATGGACGTGGGTCTGAACCAGCTCCGGCCTTCCTGCCCCCTTAGGTCTCGTCTGTGCTCAGTCTAACTTGGTGGCACTAAGCTTCTGGGACACACTCCGGAGACACGTCCTTGTACTGGATTCTTCTCGAGGGTGCTGGAAACAGGCAGGTTTGCCTATGTCTTCGGCGGGCTCCTTCCAAGCTCCCGTGCGGGTGACACCGCGCCCCAGCCCGCACCCAGAGCCCCCATCCCCTCAGCTGGGCCTCCAGCCCCCCAGTCCGCCCCACAACTCCTGACTCGGAGCTGCTCTAAGGAAGACGGAGGAATACGACTCCTCTGCTGTCGTAAAACGAGTTTGATTCGGAAAGCATCGTGCAGAAGAGGCTGACAATGCAAGAAAACCTGCGGCACAGAACCGCTCCAGCGGCCCGCAGAGGCCCGCGGTCTCTGCCTGCATGTGCACGTCTACAGCAGCCCGACCTCCCCACGGAGCTCCCAGAAGCAACCAGAGCGTGGTGAAGGCCAAGAAAGCAACGGCAAACCACCCCGATGGGATGGCCCGACCGTCCCTGTGGACCGCTGACCTCGCGTGGTCTTCGCTCGGGCAGAGGCGTGTCTGCAGGGGCACGTCGCCGAGCTCACACTCCCGTGGTCAGAATACGCACTTTTCTATCCCTCTGCAGAGACCAAAGGGCCCCAGGTGATGTCAGGAAGCATCTAGAATCTCTCCCCACTGAAGACACGCGTCCCTGTCCTGTCTTCGCCCCTAACGCCGACGGGCGGCTCTGTACTCATGCTAACAGGGGGGGTCTGATTCGCCAGCAGACGCGGCCGTCTTGGCCACGGAAACCTCCTCCTCGAGGCAGCCCACAGCAGCACGTCAGGCGCAGCATGGCCTCAGCACAGTCCCCTCCTTTCTTCCCAGCTCCCGGCTTCGTGGCTGGAGGGGCTGAGGACCTGGGTGGCTCCGGGCTCAGAACACAGTGCAGGGCGCCCCCTGCTGGACAGCGGGGCGGCCTCGGGTCCCCAACCGTCCCGGCGCGGGGACTGGGAGGGGGTGCGTCTTCCACTGAACACACGTGTGTGGGTGAGAGCCGGAGCCCAAGGAGCCAGGCGCAGGCGTCCTCACAGGACTGCTTTCAGCGGGCAGGGAGGGCCGGCACGGACAGTACAAACCGGGCGTGCTCGTTAACACCACCCTTTTCTTAAAGGGACACGAAAGCACAGTGACCTTGCCGTTTCTCAAATGGTGTTTGTCCTTGAGTTTCCAAAGCCAGTGTTTCTACTTAGAAATGAAAGTTCTGCATTTCAAACCTGCATCAAAATCCAGGACACATTCAAATATTATTTGGAGTTAAATCCCGTCTGCAGAGACACAGCACAGGGCCGGCCAGCCACGCGCTGGGACCCCGCTCTGCCCGCTGCCACCCGAGCGCAGACTCCCAGCCCATACGAGAGGCCGCGGGGCTTCGGGTTCAGGAGGTGGCACGGGGGAGGCAGGCGTCCCGCAGCCCCGGCTCCTGCAGGGAGAAACTAGCGCCTCCTGAGAAGGGGCTGCACGGGAGCCCGGTTTTGAGGAGCATTTTGCATTCACAAGGGGCAGTCCTGCTGGCTCTCCCCTCCTCAGCTGTATGTCTAGGGACATAGGCACTGCTCGTGTGACGTGCCTGGCCGGGCGGGCTCTGGCTGCGTCCCCATCCTCTCCTGCACCACAGGTGGAGAGGCCAGGTGAAATCGCGATGGCCTGTCACTGGCGGGGGTTCCTGAAATCAGCAGGCACGCATGGCCGCCTGACCTCCACTGACCTTCCTCATGCCTGGGGCAGGTGAGGGGCTGGCAGAGGGTCCCACTTCGCCAGAAACCCTGTTGACTGGATGCCTGTTTGTACAGGACTGTTGCTTCCTCTGGAAACTACCCCGGGCCCGGCGCTGGCGGAGGAGGGGCCAGGCGGCAGTGAGCATCGCCGTCCTCCCGGGAGGATCTGTCTGCAGGTTCCCTTCCTGACACGCGACACCACTTCCTCCTACAGAGGGTGCCAGGCCTCTCCAGCTGCACGTGGTCTATGTCTCGCCTGCTTTGTCGTGTGCTCTGTGGCCCAGATTCCATCGGTCTGGTGACCCACAGCCTAAAATACGAGGGCTCGTGCCCCCCTGTCCCTGTGCCTCGCACCCCCGCTCTGATCTCGCGTTCTAACGAAGAGCTTCTCGAAGCCCGAAAGTGACTGTGTCCACGACCCAGTGGGCACCGCATCATAGGTTTCCCTGCCTTTTGTCAGGGTTGGCATGGACAGTCCGAGAGGGCTGCAGGGTCCCCTACAGCACAGGCCTGAGGGGCACCAGCCCCCCGCCGGGGAGAAAGGGGAGGTCCTGGGCGGTCTCTGAAATGTGCAGCCACACGGCACCTGCCACCAGGAAGGCAGGCTCAGGGAACACAGCCCTGGGAGCCCAGTCCCAGAGGACAGAGCCCGGCCCTGCCCAGAGAACCCACCTATGCCCAGATGAGCCCAGCGTGGCTGTCAGAGGGCTGAGCCAGGCCTGCAGCACCAGGCCGGCCCAGGGCTGAGCCCGAGAGTTGGGCCTTTGCGGCAGGAGGCTGGCCAGAGGGCAGCTCCGCAGCGGTACAGCCGCGCGGGCGGGCAGGTGCTGCCGTGTGGGGGCCTCCAAGTCCCGACCTGGCCAGGAGCCCGCGCTCCCCCCAGGGGGCTGCAGGCCCTCCTGCTCTCCAGGCTCCTGCTCTGCTTTCGGTGGCAGGGATGGAAGCAGTCACGTGCTTCAGTTCCGGGGCTGTGCGGAAGGCAGATGTGACAGGTGTCTGTCTCCTGGGGTCCCCCAGCAAGGCACAGGTGCCCTCCTGCCTGTCACCGCCCCCGCCCACAGGTTCCCGAGGAAGTGCTGGCCAACGAGGAAACGAGCCTCCACCCAGGCCCTGTGCTGTCCCCGTGTTTCCAGAACGTTCCTCACGGAGTCTCACCTCCACAGCTTCACTCGACACACCAGTGAGATCCGCTCCTTCATTGCGTGCGGCCCCTTGGGGCAGCGGAGCTGGACAGCAGCTGCGGCCACGGCCTCGCCGACTGCGCCGCGGCACGGGGGTCACCATGCTCTCCCACTGTCACCGCCAACACTGCATCACAACCACCTCCCACCTGGACACTTCCAGGCAAAGCGCTTTGCCTTAGAACTGAGAAACAGAAACAGGGGCACCCCGGGGGTTAGGGGGCGGCCGGGATTCGGCACCCTCCTTCCTTAGTGCTTCCCTCTTCTCCCCGCTTCCTTCCTTTCCCTCGCATCCCCACAGCGGCCCGAGGTCGCAGCCCGGCAGCAGGCCCGTCGACGCCGGTGGCGAGGGCATCCCTGGGGAAGTGGCCGTGTCTGTGGGCCCTGAGGCCCCCAACTGCAGGCCTGTGGGGTTTCACCTCCGTTTAGTCAGCCCCCTCGAGTCCCGTCACAGCCCGGCCTCAAGAACCAAGTAAGCGCGGCGCTGAGCCTGGGTAAACAGATTCCTGCGAGCGCCAAGAGCCCGAGTCCCCTTGGCGTGACCGGGCCAGACCAGAGCGTGTGCCCGCTGTCCCGCGTGTCCCCCGCTCTCCGTGAAGGCAGCTTGTGCGCCGGAGCTTCTCACGTCTGCTTTCTCATTGGAACGCTGCAGTGACCACTGCGCTGCTCAGGAGCTGGAAGTGACACAAGCCGAGACGGACTCTTCCCCTGAGGGAGCCAGCACTGCAGGCCACCGCAGGCCCATTCAAACGCAGCCCAGAGGGCACAGGTGACGCAGGGCCCCCACAGGCGAAAGTGAAACCTGGGCACCAGCAAGTCCGCTCAGGCTGGTTCCCCAACTGGTTCCCCAGCGCTGCTCCCCGACCCCACCCCGCAGCTCCCGCAGCTCCAAGCGGGGCCCCCGGGGGCCAGCGCCCGCCTCCGCCTCGGCTCGCCTGACCTCTGGTGCCCTGGTGCGGCAGCCTCCCCCTGCTTGCTTGTTCAGGGCTCCTGCAGGGGACCGTGGCCAAGGGACCGTGCCACCCGCCCAGTCAAGTCCCAACTGCACTGAACGCAGGGACGCACGTGCTGAAAGACCAGCTACTACCCATGTCGTGGCCGGACCAAGCTCCCTCCCTTGGAGCCACGCGGCCTGTCCAGGGTGGGCACGTGTCCACTTTCCAGACCTCCTGCCTCCTGTCGGGCTGGCCTGCCCCATGGACACCTCCCTGCCCGTCGTGCCCGTGCCCCAGCACCTGCGCATGCGCAGATGGTGCCTGAGGAAGCAGCGTGGGGCCTCCTCGGCGGCGCCCACAGGGCGTGGGCACGGGGCACGTGCCCGTGCACCCCGAGAAGGAACACCGAACGACGTGGCGCTGTGCGAAACAGCAAGACGCACCGGAAGCACCACGAGCGGCTGCCGGGCCGCGCCAGCGCCAGGGGACAGCAACTGCGACGAGCAAGTCCGCTGGCGAGGCCGCCGCGTGGGCCCTGTGACCTCACACCCCATCCACGGGGCCAGGCGAGGCCACGCCTCACCAGTCAGGACAATAACACACAAGGCTGATTCAATTTTTTATTATAAAAACATATACAAGAGTTTTAAGAACTGACGCGGTAGGAGCGGGCAGGCCCGGTGAGTGGTCCACCCCATTTCTACGCACAAACACTGACATCCGAAGCGGGACGCCAGCGCAGGAGACACATCACGCACGGTCCTACGCACACACTTGGAGTGCAGGCGCGTGGCACAGGCCCCTGCACGCAGTGACACAGGTGGCGACTTGGCAGACATGAGGACGACGCCCGAAGCCCGTGCTCCGAGCCAGAAGCCGGAGATACACCTCGGACGTCCGCGGCCCTTTCCAGCAGGGACGGTGGGCGAGTCCACCGCTGGCTGCCCAGCCACTTCCTTTCCCTCATCGGCCATCTGGGCAAAAGTTTGCACCACCGGCTCAAGAACCAAACTAATGCTTTTATATTAAATTCATTATAAAATGCCACTCAGTTTTAAAAAGCGACTAAAAGGACACTTTCTGCAGCAAAAAAGGGCTAAGTTCAAGTTTTTGTGTTTGACCAGGACACAGTACCATAATCCTCACGTCGCGTGCGCAGAGCAGCCTCGGTGACGCGTGTGGTGCGGACCTGGCTCTGCTCCCGCCCGGCCTGGCGGCCCGCAGCGGCGTCTGGGGCCGACGCGCCCCTTCTGTGGTCTGAGGGTGACGGCACTGCTCTGCCGAGGCGCGTGCTGCTTAGCCGAGCTCCTGGGCGCAGAGAGACCCGACCTCCTCCAGGTAGCCGGCGACGGCGGCCGGCACGCTGCGCGGCGTGTCCCTGCGCCAGGCGTCCAGTGTCTTGGAGGTCTCCGCGGGGTTGCTGGGACTCAGGTCGCAGAGCGCGTACACGGCCGCGAGCTGGACGCCCCACGGTATATCTGCAAAGAAGGCCCACGCCGGTCACTGCACAGGAAAGGACTGCTCTTCGGGACCCCACAACTGCAGCCTGTGACATTCTCTGAACACAACTGATGGCCTGGACGCAGCAAGGACAATTAAACGTTCAAGACTGCGAGTACGAAGACACCCACGAGGGCCCACTCTGAGACCTGCCTGCCAAGGCGCGTGCACCCGGGGCGCGGCGGTGCCAGGCAGGCCCGAGTTCTCCACGGCAGCGGAACGGCCCCGGGTCCTGCGTCTAGGGTCTACCAGCGTGGGTCCCAACGCAGCCGTCACAGAGCGACGACCCGTGAAGGAGCCCCAGCATCGGTGAGGGGCTGAGTGAGCACCAGGACATAAAGTGCCCATGCGCTGCGCCTCGCGCTCTGGATTCTCGTCCATGGGAACCGGGCACAGACAACGACGACCGAGGAGCACAGCCAGGTCCCCGCCCGGGGCGCTCAGGGAGCACGGACTCTCTCAGACTGACTTCAGCTTTAACGCTCAGCTTACAAATAACACTGCCTGTGTCCTGTTACACCCACACTTATCTAGATTTCAGCTTTGTCAGCCGGGCGCCGGCCCACGAGCAGCACCACCTGAGATAAAGACCACCGCCCAGAGCGCCAGTCTAGCGCTGATGCTGAAACGGCAAACACTGGACGCTTCTGATCTACAAGCCGTTAGGGGCGCCCAGAGCAGGGAGGCGCCTGAGACCGGCTTCAGGAGCCACTGCATCACCGCGGAGGGCGTGGGTGGAGCGCGTGGCGCCCCGTCCTCAGGACAGCGGGGCGGGCACAGGGGGCAGCGCGGCCTCACCTTCATCCCGGGCATGTTGGATGAACATGCCGATCACTGTGCTGATGCTCCTCACGGCGGTGGGGAAGCCTTCCTTCAAGCCCAGCTGGCCTAAGCGCCCTGCGGAAGGGAGAGAGGCCGAGTGAGCGGCTGACAAGGGCGACGTGCAGAGAAGCGAGTACTAACACACCCCATCCACATGGGATGACTCGTAAGGTGTTTACGAGAAGCATTTACACAGTCCACGTGCTCTGGCTGGAGGCCGGGCCTTTGTGCCGTGAGAAAGTGTGTATCCGACAATCAGACGATTGAAGGTTCCTGAAAGCAAACTGAAGGCAGGCTGCGCCCGCCTGCGCCCACCTGCGCCCACCTGCACCCGCCTGCGCCCACCTGCACCCGCCTGCGCCCACGGGTGCGATGGCCTCTGGCAGCAGGCGAAGTCGGCCAGACACTGTGCCTTCTGGTCACACCTTCCAGCTACCTTCCAGCTACAGCCATAAATAAACAGCCACCGCCACATGGAGACAACCCTTTAAGTGTGACTTCAGGAAGCATCAACACTTTTAAAGTCCAAGACAATTACCTAAGTCAATCAAATTCAGCTTATAGACTTACCCTCTCTCCTCAGCTTCAACGCTCAAAAAGGTTTGACCACTTTGAGCGAATGAGTGGAAAGCAGGAACATTCTTTCTGACTCCCCAGAGCAGCGGCCGGTGGGCCCAGAACTGCAGCTGAAGATCGCCAGTGCCGCGGCGCTGGCCCGAGTCCCCCCAGCAGCGGTCCCCCCAGCAGCGGTCCCCCAGCAGCGGTCCCCCCAGCAGCGGTCCCCCCAGCAGCGGTCCCCCAGCAGCGGTCCCCCGGTAGCGGTTGCCGTGAGACACGCTGCTGAGTGCCGTTGCTCCGGCTCGGCGAGCTTCCCCTTCTGCCAGCGCACAGGCGCTGCACTCCCAGGGCAGGGCCAGCTGTTTCCACTAGACTTAATGTCAACTCGGAAGCCACGCTGCTGTCTGGAGTGACTTCCACACGCCCCTGGCACCAGTGGCGGTCCTGCCAGTGTGGGCCGTACAGAGCAGGAATGTGCATGCTGATCAGGAGGAAATGGGGTTGCCGGGGGGCCACCGATCCTGACATCTCAAACAGCCTCAGAGCTCGTTTGTAATGGTGCTGCCGTAGTGACCTAACTCAGTAAACTCCAAAGACATCAAGTGCCCTGAGATAGCGCCAGGTCTAAAGGGCCCTGTGCCGCACTGGATGAGCTCAGCTCTGCCGTCGCGGGTCACGAACTCGGCCGCGCACCAAGGGGCCGCGCAGAGCACGGACAGCGCGTGACAGTTAACGGAACTCGCTGCTGACGGCTCTGTGGCCTTCAGTGCAGACGGTCAGAGTGGGGGCACAAGGAAATACGTAAAAAAAAAAAAACAAAAAAAAAAAACGACATTTGAGAGCAAGAGAGAGACAGGGAAGAGCAGAAGCGAACAGCCACTCGGTCTCCTTCAGAGCTGAGGTGACGGGGAATCTGCCTCCTTTAAAACACTCTTAGACGGTGGCGCACTTCTGTACATTCAGCTGAGCAGAAACAAAACTCGCCCCCATTTGCGTCCTTAGTGAGCGCGCATGAGAAACAAGAACGAAGGAGGGCGGTGTTCAATTTAGAAACCCGATCAGAACACAGCGGAAGACGGCCATTTCCGCCCCTGCCGCGTGGCAGTGAGCACGTGTGCGTGTGTGTTTGTGACTGGGAGGCAGTTCTAAGTAAATGCACTAACGTGAAAAATCTTAATCGCTGACAACGATGGAAAGAAGGAGCGAGTGAAGACAATGAATGGCGCACAGAAGCATCCACTCTGATGGCTGTGACAGTCATTAGGGTGAAGGACAGTGACACCTATGCCCCCAGCAAGATACCATCAACAGTAACAAAAACGCAGAAAAGCAGTAACTCACCGATCAGCCTCAGTATCGACGCGACGATGATGTCAGGAGTATAGGTGATGTTCGCATGTCCTTTTCGGTGTTTGACCCATCTGTCCATGACAGGCCACAGCTCCTTGCTGGAAAACAATGATGACACACATCCATCAGTATGCTTGCTCGCCCTCACTCAAAACACGGTCCAGGGACCCAGGGACAGCGAGAGGAGCAGCGTGCGGACGGGGCTGAGAGTTGGTGCTCACGTGCGCGCCATGATGCGGCTGCGAGCACCGAGTCTGCACTGGCTCTGGTGGCCTCTTTCTGGGGCCACAGAGAGACTGACACGGTCCCCACGTCACACCACTGGGTGGCAGGGTCCGAATTCTCACTCGGGCCTTCTAAAGGCTGAACACAGCACCCATGATCTGGACCCTAGAATTTACCCAGAGACCAAGGACACACAGGCTGCTTTGGTAAAGGAACTAAATCCAGGAGAAATCCAAGCTCACTTCAGAAGGATGGAGAAAAAGCCTTCTACTGACGGGAAGGCCAATTCCTCTTTCAAAGGCACTTACAGTACTAAACAAGCTAGAGAAGGCAGACTGTTCACTTGAAACGCCCCAGGAGAGCGATCTCAGGTCACCCTAAGTGTCATGGGGCTCTTCTCTCCACTCCCATGTATGCAGGGGTGTGCAAAGAGGGCACGTGGTCACAGGCCCAGACTCGTGTCCAGAGTCACTCAGGCAGCCAGTGTGACTGAGGCTCTGTCCTCATGCACAGTCCGGCTCCCGGACAGAACGCCTCTGACCAGCCGCCTCCTGCGGTCTCCTCCGTCCCCGGGGGCAAGAGACGGCAGTCTCCGGAGCGCCACGCAGTCAGGAAGTGCCCAGGGAAGGACCTGGATGCACAGACAGACTGTCCCATCACTCTCCACTCAGTGACAGACGGTGGGACCTCCCGTGTCATTAGCTAAGACCCACCTGCGCTATGCGCCGTAGCAGGGCGATGTCAGCACGCAGCTGTACCAAGGCTCGGGGCCTCCTCACCTGATACCTGCACGTCCATTCCTCCCGAGTGCTGGGGAGGGAGGGAGAGTGGGCAGAAGACCCCACACAGCACTTCCTCCAGCCTCTCGAGAGGGTGCCCAGTGATGTCCCGAACCCCTATAAACCGGCCTTTCTTGGTCAGGGCTCCGAGAAAATGAAGACTGAGAGAAAAACGACTTGAGTGACTACTGTCTCCACCCTCCAAGGTGGCACAGAGCTGGCACCAGAGTCAGGCACACAGAGAGAGGCCGACTCGAGTCTCAGGCCTAAGCTCTCCCGCAAGCCGGGCAGGAGCACAGCTAACCGGCCCGCGGACGGCTTCTGCTCGGCGGTGCTTCCCGGCGCTGGGAGCCCGCTACGCCGCTGCCTCCCTCCGCCTCCGCCCGGTGCGGGCGCTTCCTGCGGGAGAGGCCGGAGGGCCCGGCGCCTCCTTCCCAAGAGCCTCTCTCTAGTGGGAAGGACGGTGTCGGCAGGACGTCAGGAAGCAGTGAGCCAACGCGGAAAGCAAACTCAGGGCCGTCAGAGCAAGCCAAGTGCTCTCGGGGGCAGCGTTATTCCGCAACCCAGCGTCACCGGGCAGTCTCAGCGGCCGCAGCCGCGCCATTCGGGAGCCCGGCCCCGCACCTGATGATGTGGTCGTGTGTCCAAACCCACTTCTGGTGACAACACAGCAGGTCGATGGCGAAGATGCACTCCCAGGCGCTGTCGCTCAGGTCCTCGCCGAACCTCTCGCTGCGCTGGAACTCTGTCGTCGGACACAGCTGCATGGTCAAGAGCAGTTTGGAAACCATGAAGCCAACATCGACAGGAGCATTCTAGCAAAGGGAAGAGAAACGGGAACGAAGTTTAGCGTCCCAGACACGACACGTCGGCAAGAAGAGCGTGGAGGCAGCGGAAAGGCAGGCCCTTCGTTGTAAAGATGCCTTTTGGAGCCGCTTCCTGACTAAGAGCTGAGCACTGGGTCGTCGTATTGTCTGAAAATGACGCAGAATGCTGGAGGCGGCCCAGGCAAAAAGTTCCAAGCAAGAGGAGAATCCAGGCAAGTAAGAAAGATCATCTGCAACCCAGCAAGGGTTGGAGATTTTCATTCACTCAAGCCAGAGAATTAAAACTCTAGCATAAAAATGCTAAACCTTTAAAAATGTCTTTAAACTCTTCCATCCTTCTGACCTCAGTCACATCTACTTTTCCCGAAACCCCCGACACTGAGGCAGAGCATTAGCCTTTCCGTCTGGCTTCTTTCCTCTGCATCTCTGGCGGTCCCGGCTCCTGCCCCTGCCGACAGGGCATCGTGCGGACCACCTTGTCTGCCCATGCCTCTACCAGCGGACACGAGGCCTCCTCACACCACTGCTGGGGACAGCCGTGCGTCAGCCCTCCCGGGCACGACGGGCCTGAGCCGGTGAATACCTCGAGGGGAGTCGTAGGCCCTGCGCGAAGACGCTCAACTTCATGAAGAGCTGCCCAGGTCTTTTCAAATTAGGTGACAGACGCGCCACCTGCACATTGACTGACAATTCGAATCAGGTGGCCACCTGCACGCAACTGCACTCGGACTGGGGGCGACTCGCTCGCCCAGACGCCCGTCGAGCCAGAGCCCAGGGAGCCGCCTCTCCACGGTGCTGCAGGAACAGTCCCTTGGACGTGCCCGCAACTGAGTGGCTGCACCGCTTTCCGGGTGCTGAAGGCCGTCTCAGCAGGATAAACGCGACTGAGTGAAAACATCACTCTCTGGCTACGTCACTGAAACCTGTCTCACCTGTATCTATCTAACGCCCCCTGAAACTGGTGCCACCTCCACCTCCCTGGCACTGTCTCTACCGGCTTTTGTTACTGAGAAGCGAGACAGAATGCAGGCGGCACACGGATGTGCTTTTTGCCCGGCGGCCGCAGGCCCCCCGGCCCCGACGGTCGCGCGCAGCGGCAGCGGGCTAGGGGCTCTGCCCGAGCGGCAGTGGCGACCACGCAGCTCCGTGGAGCGGGCGGCCGCGTCCTCGCAGGCCACTGCTCCCAGGGTCGAGGCACTGCAGTCCGGCCCTCGCCCTACACCTGCGTCACTTTCCTCCTGCTCCGCTCTTCTCGCCTGAGTCACCGTCCTAGAACTTTTCGTCATGTTTTCATCTTCGGTGGTTCTGTTTTGATCTACTTCAATCCTATTCTCTTTTAAAGGAGCGTCCTTAATCCTAGACGCCTTCCTATTTCCCATTCTTAAGATGACTGCCAGCCGATTGCCTTACTATTTCCTACTGACGACGGATGTACTGTGACGAGCCTGTCGGCCCAAGTCACAGCTCTTAGGCACGAAAGCCTTCCTGCAAGCTGCGCTTCGTTCCGGTCATCCAGGAACCTGTCTGTCTGTCCACGTCCAAGACTTCCCTCTGGGTTTCTGATAAATCTCTCATTGTTTGTGTCTAAAGTCAGAGAATCACTGCAGAGAACTGAGCGTGTGAATCTTTATTCTTTAAAGCTCTGGTTTTCACGAGGCCAACTGGCACTGGCTCCGAGTGTGGCCAGCACGTGATGCTCCCGTCACCTTCGCTGACTGCTGTCTGCCCCGCAGAGCCGAGGGAGCTGGGGTCTGGAGCTGCGTCTTCTCCTGGCAGCTCTGACTTTCTATGAACTTTCTGACTGGGGATATAAATGTGCTACCAGTGACTGCTTCATAAATGACATCTTCCATCATCAGCTCAACACCTCTGGCTTCATCCTGAAGAGGCCAGAGGAGACTGGTCCCAGCACCCAGCATGAGGACCTCGCAGGGGTCGGCGCTGTGTGGCGAACGTGGGGACGGGACATGGTGTGGGGGCGGATGTCCACTGCGGGGAGGGGACGGGGTGTGGTGTGGGGGCGGATGTCCACTGCGGGGAGGGGACGGGGTGTGGTGTGGGGGCGGATGTCCACTGCGGGGAGGGGACGGGGTGTGGGGGCGGATGTCCACTGTGAACACCCGTCATCAGCAGGGCCGAAGCCCAGGCAGTGGATTCGGGGAGCAGTGAGGTGTCAAGCGTGCCTGCGGCACTCAGGACCCCCAGAGGTAAGGGACCCGAGCCGCCCCGTCAAGAGGCCCCAGGGTTCCCCCCAGAAGTGAGGCGTCAGGACAGCTGTCCCACAGCCAGCACACTGGCCTGCGAGTCTCCACAGCAGGTCTCCACATCCTACGGCGCAAATCTTACACTCCGGCTAAACGGAGACTCAAGCCATCTGATCTGACGTGTGGGATATCTGAAATGCCTGTGACACGCACGAGACTAGGACAAGCCCAGCGCCAACATGTGAGGGACCGACGAGACGGGCAGCAGCTGGCGCGAAGCCTTACCTTCTCCCAGCTGAGGAAGGCTCGCAGGCAGTGCAGGACCTCCCCTGCCGCCCGCTGCCGGGCCACGAGCTGCATTGCCTCACTGATCACCGACTGCGACATGAACACATCATGCCACGTGTTTGCAATGAAGAGCGTCAGTTTTTCTGACTCCGGAAAATCTGCGAGAGAAGAAAAATAAACCATTATGCTCAAACGAGAGAAGCAATTACACCTGAGACTGAAGTTGAACACTTCGTTTGTGCCTTGCGAGGCCTGTGGGACAAAGGGTCGCCCAGGTGGGGTCCTGGCCTGCTATGTCAAAACTGCAGCCCTGTTCCCACTCCCTCTGGCAAACGCTGACTAACGTGAGCCTAAGAGGCGGCTGTGAGTTCCTGGACAGAGGGCAGCAAAGCCGCCCTCCCGGTCGCCCCCTCAGTGCAGTGCCGTGTGGCCAACTGTATGCATCTGCGAGATAGATTAAAAGAGGACGGTATGACGAGACTGAGAGGGGACAGCTCCAGGGTCAGGGTCAGTCCAGTGCCAGGGCCTAGGGAACAGGAAGCGAACGTGTGGCAGCAGAGTGCACGTCGTCCTGTCGGCGGCTCGCAGGAGAACCCCGAGGTGCCGCCGGTCACGTTCCTGCCCCGCCGCCCCGCCGCCCCCCACGCTCACCCGGGCCTGCTCCCAGCGCACACTGTGTAAGCGGGGCGTGACGTCAGGGGCTGTGGAGACTGCACAGCCCGCGGAGGAGAAGCTCTCCTGACGTCAGAATGCTGCTGCTTCGCAAGCTCGGCAGGCGTGGCAGCATGTCAGACTGCACGCGCGCCGGCACCGTTTTCCTGCTCCCGTCGCGTCCGCGGGAGCCCTGACTTGGAGACGGAGCGCGACGTCGAGGAGCCTGAGGACGCCAGCGAAGGGGAGAGCTGGCGGAGGCGGCTCAGGAACTCGCGTCCCGGGACTCATCGTGTATGAGCCCACGGACTGGCCCTCTCACTGTCCCTCGTGGACGAGGCCGAGCACCCTGGCCCGTCACTCGCTGGAGTCACCCTGCTGTCTTGCAGCAACCGCTTCCAGTCTACGGTGCACGCCCCAGAGTCCAACGACTGCGCAGGGCTGAGCCCGCAACTCGTGCGGACGGGGCCCCCGGCTGAGGAGCAAGGACGCCAGGCGGCGCCAGGCGAGCACGCCCCGGTTCTGCACGGAACGCACCCCGCCTGGAAGACAGGAGGACGGCCGCGCCGTGCTTTCGGGGCTCACGTACCTTCCTTGAGCAGGCTGTAGCAGAGCAGGCGGGCCCGCTCCACGTCCCCCAGCTGCCGGCAGACGCCCACATAGACCCTGCAGAGGGCCTGGCTGTAGTGGGGCTCCGCAGACCCCTTCCGAGCGCTCAGCTCCGCGAGAATGCAGTGCAGCAGGCACTCTGCTAAATGCTGGATTGGGAAGAACGAGGAGGAACGTTCGCTGGGACAGTCAGCCCGCCCGAGAGGAAAGCCGCGCGTCACTCACTCAGTGCCCGGGGGCCTCTGGGGAAGGCCGGGCGGGGGCCCCAGAGCAGCAGGTGCCCGTTGGTGCCCAGCCCACTGCTACATTCGGTTTAAGTGAATCAGCGGCGTGTGAGAGTCCGCACTCTCCTCCCATTCTCGTTTCTCAACTCAAGCGCGGCTGCTCGACATCCTCACGCCGCTGAGATCCTAAACCGCGGCTAACGGTCCCCCTGTGATACACAGCACCAAGGGAGACTGACCAGCTCATTGTCTGAAAGCGAGCGTCTCTGCCAGGGGCCTGGCACTGCGCCGCCTGCCCTCTGAAGGCGGTGATTGAGAGCAGGGGAAGCGCCTGGAGCACGGGGCCGATGCACGCGTCACAGACGGTCAACGTGCCGTCGGAAACGCGGCCGATGGGGCCGGCGAGACCCTGCGCGTGCACGGGACCCCATGTCCTCCTCCCCGGGAGGAAGGCGTCCTCTGTCTGTCTGTCTGGATACATGTCACGGTGGAGGGAAACCCACACTCCGCCTTCCTGAAAGACCCTCAAACTCTGCAAACGCCAAACGCGCTCTCTGGAGAAAACAAAGGCTCTGGATCACGTGGTGCCCTCAACTGCTTTGAGCCTTCAGCACGCTGGCGTGGCGCACTGTCCTAGGAAACACGTGCGCACTGGCTGCGCTAAATCTTTTTCTTTAGATGTTGTCACTCAACGAGTATAAAGTATCAGGCTCCCATGTCTGACGGCCTCGCGTGTGTACAGCGCTGGCTAGAAAGGCGGTGTCTACCATCATACTTACATTCTGAGTCTGTCTCGCAGATAAAATGTGTTCCGGGCAGCTACATGCTTGGCTGCTGGAGACATAAGGTCTTTGGGGCGCGCAATCCCTAACGCTCTGAGAGGGGCAGCCACGTACCTTTTTGGATGTGCTAAATTCATAGACAATTTCCTTCTCTTGGTCTCGCATGACAGGCTTTTTGGAGATGTTCCCCACATAGACGTGACTCCGAATGACGGGTAACAGATCGAAGGACGACTCCGCAATCCTTCTCAGTGCCTCAGCGATGGCTTTGTCGTGGGACTCTGTCTCTCTGTGGCTCCGAAGCGCCTGGGGAGCCACACTGCCAGTCTGGGTGGAACACCGCTCCTCGTCCGCTGGGACGACCTCTGCACAGAGAAGGCGCCCACGGAGGCTCTTCGGGGTCCCCTCTGTGCTGGCGCCCCCTGCTTCTGGTCCTGGGGACCCGCTGTCCAGGCACAGCCTCTTCGCACTCCTCACTGTCAAAGAGGACAGCACCCTCTTCCCACTGGAATCTTTCTGAGTCCCCGTATCTCCCGACTTGTCCTGGTTACCGTCACCTCCAGAGGTGCCCCCCGTCTTAACAAAGGCAGTAGAGGTCGACGTGATGGCTTTGAACCCCGCGATGGCACCCACGGGCCCGGAGGCACCCTTGCAGTCAGCAGCACCGTGGGCGCGTGGGATGTTCCCTTTGAGGATGTTGAGGGTGCGGGCGCGGGCAGACAACTCGGGGTACATGGTGTCCAGGATCTTCACCGAGTTCTCCTGCGGCCCCGGCACAGCAGTCTGTGCAGATGCCAGGGGTGGCAGGCGTCCAGGCACCGGGAGAGCATGCTTCGGTGTCGCCGCACAGAACTGCAAAGGGGACGACAAGGTCCTCTCGCTGGTGGGTGCCGCAGACGGGGACGCAGAGGGACACAGAGGAGAGGGGTGCCCCAGGTCTTCCGCCGGAGGCGACATCACGGGAGGCACGGGGACGTCACACAAGGGAGGCGGCAGGCCGGCGAGGGAGGCAGGGGAGGTGCGACTGGAGCTGGAAATCTGAGGCGACTCGAGTCGTGAAGTCCTGGGGGGCGTAGCTATCAGGGGGGCCAGGAGCGGGGGGAGAGGGGGTCCCACCTCCTGCCGAATCTTACTCAGGGTGTCAGCGGGGCAGTCGGCAGTGGAGGTGTCAGCGCTGGCGAGGATGGGCTGCGAGTGAGCTCTCGGGGTTCTCCTTTCCCCCGGAAGCGGCTCGGCCCCTTCACTCTGATTAGACTCAGCTCTGCTCGCTGCTGCGGGCTTCCCAGTCTTCCCGTTTGCAATCTTTGCTCGGTTCTTGTTTTTGAGCAATGGCTCGAGTTTGGAGTTATAATACGTGTGATCAGAAGCAGCAGCCTGAGGCTCCACGCACGGACGGAACATCTGAGAACTGACCCTTACACTAGGTCTCACGGGCCTGTTCCGCAAACGGCTCCTATCGAAGTGGGCAGCCGGGCTGCAGCTGGCGGCCTTCTCCGGGACAGCCGGGGGGCTGCTGGCACACTGACGCTCCTGAAATGGCGGCTCAGGGGGACCAGTATCTGGGGACTTTTCCACAGGGGTGACGGACACAGGGCCAGCTTCCAGCCCTTGCTCCAGAGTGTCACACAGCAGGACCTGGTCCACGCTGGGCACGAGCGCCAGCCTATTGATGATGGTCCATGTGTCCCCCTTCTCAATGAGCAGGTTCTGTTCCTTACTCACAAGCACGTTTATAACTTCGGAGGTCACTGTCGAGATCTGACACTGGAAGGTGGTCTCAGCTTCCTCGCCGGCACCGCCCCCAGCGGTGGGCCCTGCGGCCGAGCTGGGGCCCGGGGATGCGGGCTCCTCGGGCTCCACCAGCACCTCTACGCTGCCCGTTGGCCGGGTCACATGCACGTCACCCTCAGGTCCACTCTGCGTGCTTCCACTGACAGGTCTGGCGTGGGGGGCAGAACCGCCCTGAGTGTCCGAGAGGGCCGGGGGCGGGGGCGACGCTGGAGGCGGGGCGGTGGAGGCAGGCGGGCACTCGGGCTCCTCCCTGCCCTCAGGGGTCACGACGTCACTCACGTCCACCAGCCACAAGTCGCCAGCATCTCTGCCATTAGTGTCATCATACATAGCCGGGAGTTCCTGTCCAATCCTGGTGAGAGCCCGGGCCAGAGCGTCCAGAGAGCGCTGAATGAGCTGGCCCGCGCTCCCCACAGGGCCGTCATCCTCCTCTGACCCGGCACAGTCTCGAGAGGCATCCAGGGCTGCTTCTTCGCTGAGCGGCCTCCTGTCTTGTGCCCCGATCATCCCATCCTGCTTCAGCTCTCTAGTGCCACCTCCCCTTAGGGTCCCTCCGCTGGAGCACTCGGACACAGAGTCCCCGGAACTGTAGTCTCTTAGCTGGCAGCTCTCCAGGAAGGTAACGACCTCAGACGTGGACAGCCTGTCGGACTCAGAGAGCATGCTGATGCTGCAGTCCTGCAGCGCGGACGCCAGGGACCCCACCTCTGCAGAGGGTCTGGCCTCAGCCGCACCCCCTGCTTTCGCTTCAGCGTCTGTCCGGGAGGCCTGGGCAGCACCCTGCTGTCCCTGCCCAGCTGGGGCTTCGTGTTCATTCTCGCCCTCGCTGCCACTGGGGGCCTCGCTCTCCTCCACCTCGGTGTCGCCCGCACCTGCCTCTCGCACGCCTGTGTAGCAGTACAGGGCTTCTGCAGGGCTGCTCTGGGGCAAACTCTCCCCTCTCCTGCCGAAGGCGGATGACAAGGCAGCAGTGGGGCCTGGGCTCTCCGGAGAAGAACGGCCTGCAGTCAGAGACGCTGACTCCACGGGTGCCCAAGGGCTTTGTCGAACGTGAGGGGAGTTCTCTGGAGGGGCCAGGGTCTCGCCACCCAGTCTGGCCAAGTCTCCAGAGGGCACTCCTTCCACAGGAAAACCTGGTGACATGGTGCCATCTGTGGCTAGGAGTCTCTCGGCACCCATCTCAGAGGAGGCCAGGCCGGTGGGCTGGAGTGACGGGCTCTGCTGCGGGGCCGCCTCCGGTACTGGGGCCACGAGCGCCAGGTCTCGGCCGAGGACGGCGGCGTTGGAAGAAGAGAAAGAGAAGTTACTTCTTGTGGAGCAAGGAGACCCTTCTCCGGGTGAAGAAGGCCCTGGTGAATCAAAGTCCAATCTTCTGCAAGACGTGGTGGACACTTCCGGGGACGCTGGCCCCTCGCCTGTGAGCGCCGGGGCCGCGGGCTCGCCGCCTCGTCCAGCAGGCGGTGACAGCTGGAGAGGGGCGGGACCCCCAGTGTGCCCTGGGGCCAGCTCCCCGGGCAGGGGAGGATCCCTGCGAACTGGGCTGCAGCGCTCCAGCCGGGGCCTCGCAGCGGGCTCAGGTCTCGACTGCTTGGTGATCACCGGCACCTGGTTGGGCAGCCCCACAGTGGCGGTGGCGGCTCTGCAGTCCCCGGGAGGTGCCGCATTGGGAGGGCCAGGCCCGGGCGCTGCTTCGCATGGGGAGGCCGGCACAGCCCTTCCTCGCTCGTGGTCGGCTGTGGCGCTCGACCTTTCTTCAACACACTGCCTGAGGATGCCACTCTGGTGCCACGAAGCGCTCTTAGCAAAACCAAGCCCACTCCTCACCCAGGCTGACGGAGGCTGCACGGGCGCCGGGAGCCCTGCTCGACCGGGCGTGGGCCCCACGCTCGGACCCTGACTGGACGGCTGCCTGTCTTCCAGCGACGCCGACTGAGGGCGCAGACGGACTCGGGTCGTCTCTTTTTCAAGCTGTGTGTCGGCCGCCACTCTGCTACTTGGGCCCACACGGCCCGACGCTGTCCAGATGGGGCTCGAAGCCAGAGAGCAAGCCCGCTTCGCGCTCTCCCCCCCGGGAGCCTCCGGCGGCTCCGGCTGCAGGCCTGACCTGCCCAGAGTGTTGGGCTGCACGTTTCGCTCTGCGCGATGCAGCTCAGGAGGGATGGCGTGCGTCGGAGTCCGTGTGTCCCCAGCGTACAGCAGCCTGGGCTGCCTGCAGACTGACACGGCTGAGGGGGGCGACGAGGGAAAGGCGAGTCTGGCGGCACCTCCAGCACCTTCTCCCACGGCAGGTGGCGCTGCCGTCGGGACCCCGAGCAGGTCTGCTGCCCTTTCCAGGCCCCCAGGTCTTCCCGGAACGCCCGCTGGTGTGGCCAGGTGGTCTGATGCAGGAGGAACGGCATCAGCGGATTTGGATTTGGGTGAGCCCCTTATTCTGGAAAAGAGCGCTCTTTCTTTATACTCAAAGAGCTCCCTCCAGGAGCCACTGACAAATGGGCGCCGCTGCCCAGAGGCCTGACCCTCGGCGCCTGTGCTGGGATGCTGCCCGACCCCACTGGCACCGGCGCTGGGCACCCCAGGGCTGTGCTGCGTGCACGCCGGCTTCTCTCCTTGGCCTCTCGCCTCGTGGAAAACGCTCCTCTGTCCAGCACTCAGGAACCCCGACGACACCGTCCAGAGCTTGCTGTCAGCTAGGGAGGGCATGGGGGATGGCTCGCTCAGGGCTGCCGCGAACGTCCCGAAGCCCAAGGTCGCCACGTGGCTCGCTGCCCGGGCATCGAGAGCAGGGGCAGCTCCCTGAGGCTGGAGGCTCCACTCCCTCGCGCTGCTGTCGCTGCTTCTGGAGGGACCCAGATGGTCTCGAGACTCAGGCAGGTCGTCCCCTGAAACAGACACTGCGGAATTCCGGTGCTGGGCGGAGTCGTTGTCACTGGACTCTGTGCCCTCACCAAAGCAGGCGTCCTGAGAGACAAAATTTTCCTAGTTAGTCCACGGGGAACAAATGCAACCAACCACGGAGAACTCAAAACCACACTGTTCAAGCGCACAGGCCCCTCGGAGCCCTCAGGGCGCAGCTGGAGGCAGGCCCCCTGCACTGAGCTGGCATCCCGAGGGCAGCCCCGCCGGACCCCTAGAGCAGTCTTCCGAGCCCACCCACCACCACTTCCCCAAGCAGAGACCCTCAAGCCCTACTCCGCACACAGCCCAGAGTGGGGCTTGTTCTCCTCACATCTGAACAGCCCTGCTTCTCAACCGTGACGCTTCCCTCGAGTTGTCCTTCCCATGTGTGACCAGCACGCCCGACGGGCCCCTTCCACACATCAAGCCCCATGGTCATTTGGGGGGTGCTTGGCTTGCCAGTGTCCTCATGCCAAGAGCCGCACCTGGGCGTCCAACCCCAGCTCGTACCTATGCTCTCTGCCAGGCCCCCACTGGGTCAGCTCCTGCCCACTCCCAAGCAGTGCTGCCTCCTGCAGAGGGTGGGCCCGGCGAGAACCACTGTCCCTGGAAATGTGCTCTACTGGACCCCTTTCTTCCCATGGATGCTGAGTTCACTGGTTCCTGACTTTCCTGTTCTCTTCTGTCCCAGCGCCTTTCCGCGCTTACTCCTCTTCTCCCTCCTGTCCAGATGTTACCGAGCTGGTGCCCGTCCTGCTCCCCTGCTCGCTCAGCTCCCTGCCTTCCAGACCCTCTGAGTACTGAGCACGGGGCCTGCATCCATCTGGAAATCCCACTGCACCAGCCTGTCCCCAGCATGTGCGCCTTCACTTCACACCCAAGCAGGGTGTCCCTGACATGTTATTTCCAACACCCAAACTCTCCACCTCTCCAACAGCACACTGAGGTGGCCCCACTGTTGCTCTCCAAATCTCCCAGTTGCCCAAGCCGTCCCACCCCCATGCTTGGGTTAAAGGTCAACATGTAAGGAACTGCCCAGTAAACAATTTCCCACCCCGGGCCCTCCTCTTTCTGACTGCCCACCCCTGCTCACTCCGACTGAGCTCCAGCATCTCTGATCTGTGGGTTCTGGGGACCCCCCGGCCCATCTGCAGGGTGCGATAGGAAGATGAAGCCACGCCCAGCCGGCTCCTGCCCCACATGTGCATCCCCAGCACCGGCCGGCCTGGTCTGGAGTCTGGGTCACCACACACCTCCGTCCCTAACTCTGGGGACTACAAGGAACCGGGGAGCCTGTGTGCCGACAATGCGCATTTCCCCATCTTTGGGGGCCCCCGTGTGCCCACACCATCTGTTCATGCTCCCGTCCCTGTCACGTGCTGCCCCAGTATCAGAACTGGCATCGTTTTTCAAATCCCGCATCACTCCCTAATCGGGCTAGTCTGGTGCCGCGTGGTTCTCCACCGGTCACTAACCCACCAGGATGGACCTGTGCCCATCTGGTTGTTCAAGTTCAAAGTGTGAAACTCACCGGTGTAAGAGAGGAAGGCAGCACGCCCCAAGGTGGCAAGGATGCCAGAGGGGGTGACGGCACCGGAGACAGGAGAGGAGGGGGGCGCTTGAAAAAGTCCACCGCAGCTTGAAGATCTGCGTCGAGGAAATGCTCCACGTCGGAACAGCCGGCACCGTTATCCCTGGTTCCCTGCGCCGATGCTTCGGGGCCACGTTCCCCACGAGCAGCAGGTGCGAGGCGGTGGGCAGCTGGGCTGGGGCACCCCTGCACTGTGTCCTCTGGGGAGGAGAAGTGGCCCTCTGTCTCCATGGACAGCTCTGCAAGGCATGTCTGCACACCAGCCGCCGCGGGAGTGCCGCCTTGCAGGGGCAGGCCCGCCCCATCTTCCTGGGGCTCTCTGGGCCTGGAGTTGGCTTTGTCAGGACTTTCTGGAGGGAAAAAAGCAGACATTTACAATGTTACCTGACATTTACAATATCATAAAAGTCACAGAATTATTTTAACAGTTCAGAATGCTTGCACTACTGGTTAAATCCAAGTACGGAGAAACAATTTTTAAAGGCAACCCATCCCTTCCTAAGGCTGCTCAGACCGAACCCAGGCGCGAGAGGCCTCCCTGCAGCAGAAAAGGAGGGGTGGCGCACAGCGGCGGGACACGGCGACACAGACCTCCCACAGCGCCGGCAGTACCCGACGCGGGGACAGCTTTGGGCGTTCAGGATGAGAGGGAAAGCCGTCTTCTGCCTGAAAAGCCATCTGAATCACCCCGGAGCAGGCCAGCCCGTGACCGTTCAGACTTGATGAGATCACAGGTGCACCTGATCACGTGCTGCTTACAGAAAAAGTGCCCCTAAAAAAGCAGTGCCCTCGGGGTCTTGATCCGGTGACCGGCGGCGGTGCTGATGCCAGCTGAGAGGCAGACCATCTTAGGAAGCAATTACACTAACCGCCTGTGCTGTTGGCAAAGCTGCAGGAGGGAGAGAGACAAGGCGAGGACAGAGGGCCTGGCGGACCCGGGATCGCAGGACGAGCGGCCCTGGAGTGGAAGAAGGCACCCGGGGGAAACCGGTGAAGCCACGAGGGGTAGACGAGACAGCAGCCGCGCCCGCTGTTCTGCTTTTGAACACCGGTGATGGAAAATGTTAACTTCAGGGGAGTACATATGAGCACTAAGGGAATTCTCTACGCAATTTTTAACTTTTCATGAAATAAAAAAGTTAAAAGAAAAAAAAAAGTTTTCAGTATAAGACTCCAAAGATCCCATGTGTTCTCTCTCGCTTGAAAAAGCCCACATGAAGAGTTGCACCCTAAAAACAGCGAATTTTTACATAAAATCTCAGGCTACCACGTGAAGATCAAGTCTAACAGTGCCTGGGCCCACGGGGAAGCCTGCGCCGAGCACGAGGCTCCGCACGGTGGAGGCGCGGCCGGCGGCCCGCCAGCGGTCTGTGCTGCAGCCGGAGGTCTCTTCGAAAGAAACCTCTTCAAGAGTCTCACCGATTTCGGTGTGCACCCTGCTGAATTCTAACCCAGCACACCTGAGTCAGCACCGGGCTGTCAGCCTTCTCCTGGGGGACTGGGTTGGTTAGGAGCCTGAAAGGGAACCCTATGGCACGTGCTTCTGCGGCTCTAGGTCCCTGGTGGTCTGTGAGTTCACAGCGGCTCATCATTACACGTGAGTGAAATGAAAGTGGAATCGGCGTTTACGCGCACACAAGTCTTCTCCCCGACTCCCTCCTCGGCAGCAGAGCACGCTGGAAGCCCCGTGACCTGGTCAGGGGACCATCCCCGACCACGCCCAATCGCCGGGCCAGTCGGTGACACCTGACATGGCAGCAGCAGGGGAGGGTCTCTGCCTCCGCTCACAGTGCCAGTCTCCTGAAGGGCGATGAAGGCACGGCCGCTGACAGCATACCGCGAACTCAACCCGAGGAGCCGGAAGACGACAGGCAGACAGACAGACAGAGACTGAACTGAACTGCTGGTGGGTGAATGAAACTCGGGCCCCGGGAGCTGTGCTTCCCTGGTCTGCACACACGTCTGCGCTGTGGGCCTCCACGCACTGGTGCTCAGGTGGCCAAATGTGAGACGGAAGCTGCCGTTAGTCAGGTCAACGTACGGCTGAGAGCAGACGTCACGCTGACGGGGAAGGAGCCGTATCAGCAACAGTATCCCGGCCGGTCTACCTCATTCCCTGCTGCTAGATTCAGAAAGCATTAAAAACTGAAGGATTGAAAACTGTTCTTTCTCAAATAAATGCACTCTGGAGGCGTCCCTCACCTGGGATGCATCTGCTGCCCTCACCAGGCCGTCTGTGCGTCGTGTTTATGCAGAGCCAGAGTTCCTTCAGAAGCAGCTTTACTTTTCCTGCGGAAGACAAGAGCACGGAGGTCATCGGCCTAATCCGCAATGCCAAAGCGCCACTGTGAAATCACAATCTACGAGGTACGGGGAGAACTGGGGAACGCAAACACCTTCCTCAAACCCGACCGGTGGGTCTGCAACACTGTCGCCAGACACAGAAGGCTGAGGGGCAGTTAGGTTCCAGTTTCTACAGTGGGGGGGATTCAAACACCAAATCAACCTGCCGCCTACGGGCCCTGCTGTGCCACGAGGCGTTTATGGGCCTCTGGGCACGAGGTGAGCAGAAAGGCCACCAGACGGGACGCTGTCATTCATCTGGGGCCGCAGGTGTCTGTGCGGTCCGATGGTCTTGGGGAAACAGCGGGAGAGGAGATGCGGCCAGCACGTGGACACGGAGAGGCAGTCCCACGCGTGGACACGCAGAGAGAAGCACGTACCAAGGAAGGAAAGGAAGTTTGCTATTTTAACCATTCTTCAAAGGGGCCGATTCTTACAATGGCAAGAACCACAGGCTTGAAGTGGTTGCAGCAAGAGGCCTCATGAAACTCCTGCTAACAGTACAGTTTTAATGTGAGTTTACCAGCAATGAGCCTACAAATTCCTGAGAACCTTCTAAGCAAAAACATATCCGTGAAATCACACATGTGAATAGCTTGTGATCAAACCTGCATAAAAAGACAACCCACACTATATTACTGAAAATACCTAAATGGAATTTAGCATTGTGAACTAAAGAAATAATATTCAAACATCTATACCACTGAAAAGAACCTTAAGCAGCGGGCAATTTCAAGTTGTATTATCGTTTCTTTGAACTCAGGCTCATGAATTCATAGGAGGCATTTATTGAAAATACTGACATCTGAATTCAGCTCTTAGGAGGCTAAAAAGAGCAGGCAATCCAAAACACCTGCAGGGAATCACAAATTCTGAGAAGGCTTTGCCCAAGACGCCGACACACTGCACCGCCAGGACAAGGCCCACAGAGAGGGAGGCCGGCCGACAGGCAGGTGGTCAGAGTTGGGAAAGTGGGGCGTTCCAGCCTCTCCTGAGCCAGGTCAGCTTGTCACTGGACAGGCACACCCATTTGTGAGTTCCCCATTCTGTGACAAATTAGCTTAACTATGGTGTAGTTTAACCTGCCCAAAAGCCTGCTTCCAAATACTGTAACTCCCTTTGCTTAAATGACCTGCCTAGGAGCCCCACTTAGAATACCCAAAGCAGCAAACAAGGACCTTGAAAGGAAAGAAAAAAAGGTTACTTTTCTGTTCTTCAGAGGCCACCAATCAGCCCACTTGAACTGAGCACACATTCATCATTTCGACTCTGCCCCAAACTGAGCTTTCCACTCCCAGCAGCACAGGAAACGAGTCGCGTGGCCTCCTTGCTTGGTTTCAGAGAGAAAACATGACTAAACTGAGCCACACACACGGTCAGTGCCTCTTTATCACCCCAGCACGCAGAGGGCCTCCGGCGGGGGCTCTGCGCCCCCAGCACCCCGCTTCCAGACAGTGCGCCGCCTCAGCCATCAGTTTGGAATCAGGTGCTAGCGCCTGCTCGGAGTGCTCCTTTCTAAAAACGTGTCCTCCGAGCGCCTGTCCTTCGTGGTCAGCGTGCCAGCTGCACATGCTAGTCCACTTCCCGCCTCGGTGGGATTCGGAGACCACATTTACAAGTGCACGTGGGGAGAACCCCTCTGTCCTTCCTTCGGCTCTTCCCAGCCAGCACGGCCAGCTTGTGCACCGGCTCTTCTTGGTGCTCCTCAGGACAACCCGGCCGAGACCTGCCAGGCACCACAGTCCCGTGTCCTGCGAAGGCGCTGTCTGTCCTACCCACTGACGTCGCACCCCCGAGCTGAATCCTTAGGTCATCATTTGTGCGCCTGTACAGATGTGGGTCCTAACACTACTCTGTCTGCAGCTGTGCTCCGACGAGGCCAGCTTTCCGTGGCTGGCTCTGTGCGGTGACACGCGTGTCAGAGAATGGTCGGAGTTCTGGATGCTTCACCGAGCTCATGAGAACGCCTACATCCTTCATGGTGGCAGAACGCAGCGACTTTTTAAATGACTTGGATTGTTCTTCCGCTCGCGTGTGCCAGGGCCCGTCTGTCAACAGAGCACCTGCTCCCAAAAGTGGTGGCCTTCATGAGCCTGGCCCCATCTCACAGGCAAGCTGAACAAAGAAGTCCCCAACATGGGGCTGACGGTGTCCTGTCACTGGGGCTCAGTCCAGCTGCGCTGCCCCTTCCTCTCTGGGTCTTACCTGCCCAGTCACCAGCACCACTTGGCCCAGCTGCTTCTGATGGTCCCGCAGCAAGTGCTATGTCCCTCCTTCGCCAGCCTGGGAGCGTCTTCAGCAATTCCTCCTGCTTTTCCCTGGGTTTCTGCTGCAGTTTTCTACCTGCGTCGTCAAACACCTCGTTTTCTGTAGGCTCTACAGGTTCTTAGGATCTAAAGTTTCACTTCGACCTCAAATGACTCCTCTGAATGACTCCTCTGAGACAACACCACAAAGATTTTAATAAACATTGTTCTGCTGTTTATTTCCCAATTAAACATTTCAACTTTTACTAAGTCAAGAGGTTGGTGTTTATACTCAGTTACCAGACGGGCTTGAAAGATTTGGGGTGCGCCCTGGTGGAGTAGTGGTTAGCTTCGCTGTCTCCGGCCAGACTCAGTCCATATGATCCCAAGGACCAGGGTTCCCGTCCTGCACCAGGGGAAACCATCAAGATAAACACTAAATAAAATAAATAAAAATGCTTCTTCCTCCGGTCTTCTGCCAGATTGATCACCTTCATACCTGCCTGCACCTTTCCTTTAAAAAAAAAGAAAAAAGTTTTTGGAGAGAGACATCTCAATATTTCGTTGAGTTACAGGTCTTTGTTGTCCTGTGAACAGGCGGCTTGACACAGGTTTGAAGAGAACGTGAAAGAATTCTAAGCTGTGATTTGCAGAGTCATCTGTAAAGTACCGATCTCGCCCCCTCCTAAGAGACATTCAAACCAGCCAGGATGAGAGCAGAGCTGGCCATGTCCCCAAGAACTGTCGTGCTCCCTGCTGACTCTCCAGTGCGACACGCCTGGGATCAATCTAGAGGCTGCGTTAAGCCAGCTATGCTCCTTTCTAGGTCTGAAAGATTTCTGCCTATTACTACTTTCAATTTAGCATTTGCTTGGAATTTATCCATCCAAATATACACGAACCTCCTCCCTCATTTGACTTGAAACCTATTTCCTAGGACAGGCCAGCGCGAGAGCACATACAACGCTCAGCACTCGGCCGGCCTTCCACACGTTCCGTTGGTGCTTCGCTCGGGAGCCTCCCCTCTGGCTCTGTGCTGCGCTGAGAAGTCCCAGCAGATGACAGCTGAGACACCTGCTCCATCCCCACCCTCACGTCTCCCTCACACCTGTGATGCCTCTGCCTCCTGCACCAAGGTCTGAGAGGAGCCGCCACTCAGTCTGGGGGTCATGAAATCTACCTGCCCATCCAACAACTCGGCCTTGCGAGTGGACATTTCTTCATCACGTTTTTAACACTCAAGAGCCCAAGCAGCCTGATTTCCACGCAGCAGCCTCTGGATAGATGCTCAGACTTCCTCCAGGGAGACAGTCAACGTCTAGTATCTTCTTGCTTGTGATTTACGTGGCACCTGGTGGCCTAGTTCTCCCCTAAGTCCAGTGCCCATTGTGTCACTGCCTGTTCAAGCAGGACACCTGTCAGCCAGCGCAGACTTCTTCAGCCTCCATTTAGTCCGCTCCTTTGGCAGTGGAGAGGGTCTGATGGAGCATATACTCTATTTTGGGGGAACAGGAGGGCTCGCCTCTGAAAGCAGACACAACCGCTCCCTTTTCTCATGCCCATCCCGTGGGCGCCCATGCCGTCCACTTTAGCAAGCTCAACTCTGGTCATAGACTGTGGCGGTGCCAGACTGCTGCTGAACCCAGGAGGTCGGCACCCTCTCAGCCCTTGATCACGCTGGCGAGGTATGCAGGCCCTGCCCACCCTCCCTCTCCCTGCCACCCGCAAGGAGCACAAGGCCTGTGCAGTGACAACAAGCTCTGTGAGAGCTGCTTTCTGTGCTGCAGGCTTCTTCACCGGGTGACAGCATCTGCCTTATCTCCTCCTTGGTCCCCTCCCCTGTGGCAAATATTTCAACCAGCAAGGCCAGTCGCCTTTTGTTTCCTGTCACAGTGACTAGCATTTGAAAGGATGAAAGGGCAAGCGTGCCATCAGGCAGTCTCTGCTACAGCAAGTCACCCCAGGACTGCGCCTAGAGTGGAAACCTGCCGAGTCAGACATCCATGAGTGAGGGGTCAAGGAAGGGCAAGATGGGACGAAAATCCAGCGCGGCCCACAGTGAGACAAAGAGCAGGGCCCTGAGGAATGCATCCATTCGTCGGAAAGTAAAATGCACAAAACCAATATGCCTGCCCGCTCAGTGAGGGGAAGCAAGAAAGCAAGTTTTCATGAGACGGCGACACGCTCTGAGAGGAGCCACAGCGCGTGGGCTGGGGGAGTACGGGTGAGTGTGGGGTGCTTTCAGGGAGGGCTGCCGAAGGCACACCATCAGGACAAAAGTGACGGCCACATTCAGAGAAACTGGTGCCAAGCTCTCCATTTCTGACTCCAAGATTCACTTCCCACAATTCAGAGTAAGAAAACAGACCCCGACACCTGGGGCGGGGTGACAGTGACAGTGACCAGTGTCTACGCTCGCCCAGGCACCTGCAGGCATGGCCTGCTCGGACCACAGGCCAAGGCAAAGGCGGTGCTGGGCATGGAAGGAAATAAAGGCAGGAGATTTCTAAAGAAACTGCATGGTGGCACCAGTGGTGACAACCATTCCTGGTGGAGGAATAAAATGACCCATCAGGGAGGTGACATCACGACTCCTAATATTTAAATGTGTTCCCACCAAGAAAAGCACAAGGTGGACAAAGAGAAATCCAGAATGTCCTTTGAAAACTGGAGAAAGAAGGAGTAAATGGCAAGGCCCACAGAGCACAGGAACAAACTATTCGTGTGGGACTCCGACGTCTGAACCTCTAGGTCAGCCTGCACGGACACAGCTCACACACAGTGGCGAAAAGTGCAGACACCATCCCGCCCCGCCCGGTCCCGTCAGCCACCCGACATCCCAGCCTCCCACCTCCCCAATCCTTCCAGAAATGGTGTCTTCAACCGGACGCCCTTGGGGCCCCAGGGTCTCACACCCACAGTAAAAGCAGCCAGCAGTCTGCAACCTCCCCGCCCCCAAAAAGCATGCGGAGCAAAACAGCACGTCACACACTCACTTCTGTCTATGCTTCCATATGAGTCGCTTGAAATCTGCGTCCCAGCATGCTTCAGCTCTGAAACACGCGGGGAGACCGTTAGCAAAACAGCGTGCGTGTCCACACAGAAGTTTTAAAAACAAGCATTACGTGAAAACTTACCCTTTTCGTTTTTCTGTTTAGAAAACTCATCAAGCCTTTCCTGTTCAAAGAAAAACCACAAAGTGCTGTCAATGGATAAAGGACGCAGCCCTCCACCAGACCAACGTCCGGGGGCCGCCTTCCCTTCCGCGCGCCTGGGCCTGGGCCACCTCCGTTGACACGGCGCCGGAGCCAGGCGTCATCTGTTACCTGGGTCTTCTTAAATTCCTTCTCAAGGATTTTCTTTTCATTCCTCAGCTGCTTGAAGTCCTGTGTTTGCTTGACGGCAGCCTCTTTAATGAGAAGAGCGAAGTCAGAGAAAAATAATTCATCGATTTGCTAAGCACTGTTCATCAATTACTTAAATTCTAATGTATTGAGATGTTTTCTCATTTCCTCAAACTTTGAACACAGAGATGCAGCAGTGTTTACACACTACCCCTAAAACCACAGAGCAGTTAGGCCTCAAGGACCCTCCGGAAGCCGGGCACGCCCGCCCACCCACCCCTGCCAACGAGACTCCACAAGAAGGGGCTATGACCTTCACCAACCAGAAGCAGCACCATGGAGACGCTGCTCCTGGCAGCCCCTTGACCAAGCTAAGCGTCCTAATGGCCACACCACACCTGCACGGCAGAGCGACTGCAGGTATTTCTAGAGTGCTCTGCAAATCTGCAGCAAATCTCCACTGTCTTTGGTTCTGAAGCAGCAAACGCTCAAAGAGACTATTAGGGATCTGCCCAGTGTGGGGTCCCCTGAACATGCTCATCCACATCTGTGGGGGTGAAAGAAGTGTTCCCTAAACACCACAGCGCCCTCCTTTCCTGCCCTCGGACAAGCACGTTTCTTCTGCTCACGGTGCCGTCCCCTCCCAGGGAAGACGCACATGCCACATGGAAAACAGAGCTGCACTTTCACAGGCCAGGTCTGCTCTAAAGCCTGCTAGTCTCCCGCCATCTCCGAGCTGCCTGAGACCCCCAAGCAGGCGCGCTTTTGCACACCAGCATGGACATCCTCAGATGTGCTGTGTCCGCGCTGTCCTGCAGGGTCTGAGCAGGGACATTCCCAGGAAAATCCGCCACCCCAAGTGCAGAGGTGAAGCCTGACACTGAGGCTCAATCTGGTACGCTAACAACCAGAGAGCTTTCCAGCAGCTTCTCTTCTCTGTCCCAACGGCCGCCATGCCTGCAGGAGTGCCCTCGGGCAGACGGAGCCTGGGCGGGCCGGCGGGCCAGGAGCCGCCTTCCGCGCGCCAACGGCCAATGAAGGGAAACACAGGAGAAGGGCTGGAGTTGGACGCGGAACAGGACCATCGGCTGTCACTGGAGGACGCCACCCCACCTCCAGGGCAGCCCAGGAGCCCCTCATGGCATGTGGGGTGTGGCATCAGAGACAACTTCAGGGGACTTTCACCACCAGGCTCAGAACAAGCAAAATGCCACATTTTGCTGTGTATATTGTGTACTCTTTTGCCCAAATGTGAGGGAAAAATAAGGATGCACAGTAAACATGGGTAGCGCTAATCCTCTACTCGTGATTGTTTTGATTCTTCGATCAGTACTGAGGAGTTAAAAGCATAACTCTCGAAATCGATAATGATGTCCGCAAGCAAACCCACACCCCGGAAGACGATCACTGATCTCGCTGAACTTACGACCACTTTGCTATGAAAGCTATGAAAGCAACTTTGGTGATCGATTTGAGGAAATGAAACAAACAGCGACAGGTAACTGTCCGTAAACGAGTGACTCTGATCCTGACTTGGTCAGACGGTGAAGCTGACTTTATTACCAAGGGGTGAAGAGCACGACATTCCTCTCTGTCCACTCAAGATAGGAGCTCGCCAGCTAAGCTGATACTTTTACAAAAACACAGACGCTGCCGGCATGACGCTCACGGCGACTGATCATGCTAAGGAAATGGCCACAGAGCTGCTGAGAGAGCCTGGCCTCCTGCCACGAGAGGCTTCGGACGGTGGAGGGACAGGAGGAGAAGCTTCTTCTACTAGCTGCGCTGGCGTTTGTAGCTATTTGTGGCATAAAATTTCTTCCACCATATGTTAAAAATAAGCGCTGAAATTCCTTTATAATATAAAACACAAGTGCCTAAATATAAACAAAAAAATAAAAATGTGAATTAAAAGATTAAAACGAGAATTTTTTCCCTCACACTTTGGGCCAAGAGGTGGGCGTGCCCTCTGCACGGCAACACGCGGTACAAGGCTTTGGCACAAAAGCAGCCTTCCCCCCACCAGTCACCCATTAGGGCTGGGAAAGGCCCAGGACATCCAGCTTTCAGGAGGGAACCCTCGCCTCAGCGCAGGTTTTCGGGAAAAGCGCGGCCGTGGCGACCCGGAACGCAGCGGCGCGAGAGGACTCGCCCTCCATTCCCACGGGATCTCGGTGGCTGGGGACTGTCATTCTCCACTATCTTCCTAACAGCACCTCAGGGTCACCACCCAGGGCCGCGCCGGCACCAGGGCCACGCACAGACCACGCTCCCGGTAACCACAACGGAACAGTTACCTTCCAGCTTCTTCACCTTGGCTTCGAGCTTCTTCTTCCTAAAGACAGAATTCCCAGGTTAAAATGGTCAAAGCGCACAGAGAGTCAAAGAGAAGCTGCTACGCTGTGCGGGACACTCGTCCGTCCGTCGCTGAGATCTCCGCGGCAGGACGGCAGTGCCAGGCGGCAGCACGGTCGGCTGTGCGGAGGCCGAGGGCGCCGCCCGAGAACACAGTGCGGTGTCTCACGGGTCAGCTGTCCTTCCTGCCCTGCGGCTCCGGGCTGCCCACAGGTCTCCTGGACTCAGCCCAGGTCTGACAGGCACTGTGACCTCGGGAGCACGTGCGCGGGCACTGTGGTCTGACACCAGGACGGGGCGGGGCCGGAGGGCTGCGGGCGCGGGGCAGCGTCGACGCTAAGTCTCTGACTGACCGCACAGCACGCGCCGTGTGCACACGCAGCTACCGACGTGCAGCTCCCATGTGAGTGATGCGAGTAAGAGACTTGAATTTAAGTCATGGACTGGATGGGTCTGAGCAGCCCGTTTTATTAACGGTGACAAGGACCCCTCTTCCAGATGACCTCGGTGAAGGTACTGGCACCGGGAGGGGCTGACACTGTTTTCGTGCACTCTTAGGCAGGAGACGTTAAACCTTCCCCGGGGGTCTTTCTCTGCGGACCTTAACACGCGATGGCGTACCTGCTCCTCCCTACAGTCGGCGGGTGAATTTGCCCGTGTGACAGGTGTGAAAACCAGGGCTTAGAGACTGTGGTTTTCAGGATCACACAGTTGATTATGGCCAACAAACCCAAAAGCACAGACTGACACAAAACAGAACTATTCATTTGTGGATTAGCTGTTGTCAAGGACGAAAGCCCGTTCCCACAGCATTTTAAACTCCTTACTGCGCGTCGCTTTTCAAGCATTCTTCTTTCACACGGGCGTACTCCTGATGAGTGTCCTGATACAACTTGAGAGAACTCTGGAAAAGAAATACACACGCTGCCATTGAAGTCACAGACCCAGCGACAGCTCGTTTCCGCCTTGATAGCTCACCAGCATGCAGTTCGTCAAACGAACAGACCAAACAGGCAAAGGACCGAAGCACAAGGCACCGACAGTCACTAAACAGCCACATCCTGAGAGGTCTACTATGAGTCACAGTCCGCAGCGAGGGCTCAGGAAAATTATAAAATGTAAAATATCCTCTTTCGAAGGCACCTTCAAATCTTCAAACTCTGACAACAGTTTTCCCTTAGCCAACGAATGTTCAACGACGCCTGGAGAAACTGCAGAGCTTCACAAACATAAATTCCTCACTATGAAAACGTGAGACGAGTCATCACACTCAGCAACTGGCATGTGTCAACACCACTCAGCGCGTCGCCCTGACAGCCTGCAGGACGCCTGACTCGTCTGCCGTGAAGGTGACATTCACCCGTCTCCACAGCTCTGACGGCTTTACAACCTGTCTACGGGAGGGGACTGACGCCGAGGGCAAGTAGACATGTTCTTCCCAAGTCACAGAGGCTGAGACCCAGGAGTTCCTTACGTTCAGGCGGGCTACTCTGTCTAACAGTCCCTGCAGGCTTTATAATAGAGATAACAGAAAGAGGCCCGCCCGTCACGGGGCCGCAGACAGGTGCAGTCTCACCGCATGGCACAGTCTGAGGAACAGACACGCAAAAACACTCTCATGGAAAGCACTCAGACACAGGCCCAGAAGCCAAGAGTCTTTTCAGCCTGGCTGCAAGCTGTCTCATGCAAAACACCTGTTCCCGCCTTCACATGGATTTTTAATCTGCAAAGGGCATGCATTCTCCTCTAAGAGTCCTTAAAGAGAGAACCGAAACGTATACAGAAAGTTCACAGCGTTTTAAATAACCTATTTTACTGCAACTTGATTTAAAGCAGACAGCATGATTTCTCTACCTTTAAGTTGAATTTTTTGCATGTTATTTTATGTTTCAGCAAGAAACATGTAATAAGCTAATCAATGCAGGACACGCCGTCACAAACATTCACAGCCAGTAGGTTCCTCCACCGAACTTCTCAGAAGCACAAAGAACACAGTCTCAGAGAGCAAAGAATTCCTGAAGGACCAAGCCATTAATCAGCTAGTTCAAATTCTCGAAGCAGAGTGATACACTTAAAAGAATCTTGACTCGCCTTTATTTCCTTTGTCAAAACATAAAACGCCCTCTTACCCCCATCACAGTGAATGAGCAGACCAGGACTGTAGACAGAACTGTGTAGGAAAATAACTTTAAGTACCTTTTTCTCTTCTAGTTCCGCTTTTAGAGAGCCCAGTTCTTCCTGACATTTCTGCAGAGGGGAAAGTTTTTGAAGCATCTGTTCTACTTGGTGATGAAGGGTTTTGTTCTCTCTGCAAAGGAATAACACATCGACATTATGATACAGAAGCCTCTAGAGTGAGTTATAAAATATTGCTACTGATGACCACAGATTTTATTTCTAACTTGAAATATAATAGGAACGAGAGAATCTCTCTTTTTAATGCATTCTCTCTATTGATACCAACGTGATTTCATTTTAGGTCTTAAGTCAGTGTAGCCTACTTCTAATGAAATAAGAAAAAGATGTCACTGGAGAAGTACAGGAGACTGTGCAGCTGGTGGAAACCAGTATAAATAATGTGACTCTTCCAATCTTGAACTCAACCTCATTTATTTAAATGACGGGCAATTCTGGAATTCAGCATATGACCATGACTTGCCTCCTAAGTGATAAATGTAATCAGTTTGCAGTATTGCTAATTTCTAAGTCTACTCTAAATTGTTCCAAATGCACAAGGTAAGCCCCCACGCCCCGGGCCCACTTGAGGTCGACAAGAGTAATTCAACAATTTCACCTCAGTGCAACATGGTCCAGTTACTGAAAAGTCACATCGTCAGCCTATGACGAAAGATCTCCCTGATGAAATCCATTACGACAATCTGTCGTAGGAAGACCTTTATAAGGAGTATCCAAGCAACATTCGATACTATGGGTCACCTAAGGGGCTTCGCTCAAGTCTGGCGAAAAACTTTGTCTCGTGTCTCGGATATGTCTACCCCAAGTTAGCGCTGAAACCCGGAGACTTACCTTCTTGCAAACTGCAGCTGTAAAACTGTTAAAGAAAACTGAGAATTTATCTACAACTTGTCAGAAGACAAGTCACTTTTAAATTCTGCAACATTCTGTGTTCATTGCACCCATAGGCAAGACCTGACCTCCTAGAAAACGATACTCATAAGAAATTTTGTCTCTAACAGGTGATAACTGAGCTATTTCTAGCTACCAAGCATGCACCAAAGTCAAAATATCTACCCACGTTTTCAAAAAAGGTTCTGAGTACAACTATGCTTGAGTAAAATTAAATTCCAAGATTTAAGATAAAGCAACATGCAACTGGTGGAAAATGCTGGAGTGCTGCATCCATCAGCATCCCTGAGCATCCTGCTCTTCATTTCTCAAACAGAGCAGAGCAAACGAGTTCTGGCAAACAAGAGTTACGTGTTTACTAAAGCCCTCACCTCCCATCTCAGCCGAGCAATGTTCTAAGAGACAAAATCTAAGTTCCAGCTCCGTTAAGGCCCCACTCTCAAGTCACCAGACGAGCCTGGGGCGTCTACAGCCCCTCAATTAGACGAGAAGCTTCTCAAGGTCAAGTGATTTGTTCACCCTATGCTAAGTGGTCTTCACCAGAAAGAAACGCTGAAAAGCATCTGATGAGACCAACGCACTCGGGCCGCAGGAAGAGGAACACACGACGGTCAGACTACACAAAAGAGTAAGGGTCCGGTTCTGTGAGGAGAAGTCGGTGTTCAACCGGCACTACTGACCCGTCAGGGTGTGGAACGAAGCCATGCAAACTTGAGGGATATAAATACATATTTTGGGTAAGTGGCAAATGTGTCTTTTAAATTGTTAAGATTTACCTGTAGCTGAGGCCAAAACCTATCGTATCATCACAGAATGGAAGTTCAGTAAGATAACTGTCCTTTTAAAATATTACTCTAATAATTTTGGAGAGATGAATTCAAGGTGTCACCATAAGATATGGAGCGATCAGTCACAGACTATTTGCAACAGGTATTTTTAAATGTGAACATTAACCAAAGGCAACTATCCCCACGGGCGCTCACGAACGGTTAGTCTGAGTCCGGCACATCTTGCAAACACACAACCACACTGTGGGTTTTGACCCAGACATCGCTCTCCACAAACCCCCAAGCACGAGGGACACTGAGTGTTCCCACAGAGCATTCAGTGCAGAAACCCCGAGCAGCCCTGTGACCGTCACTCGGCTGTGCGTCTTCCTAAGACCGTCCTACACGCTCAGCTCAAGCAAGAAAGACCCACACTCCTTACAAAGTCGTGAGACCTGACGACAGTCAAAATCAATGGCAAAAATAAGACAGGTTGCTGGCCTCCTCCCTTCAGAGCTGATCAAACGTGCACTGACGGCAGAAGACGGGCCGTTTACTGTCCCACCAGACGCACTCCTGCTTTTTCTGCTTTACTGCCATCTCGAAGGCGACCGAGAAACACGCTCCCTGGCGTCTTTAAGAACTCAGGAACAAGAAAAGTCAACACTCAGCAAACAAAACAGTAAAAGGATATCATCACATTTCTTCTGATACTCTGTTAACAAATTACTGCAACGACAAAAGAGAATTAGGTTACTTTTTTAAACTAGAAAAAGTACAATTTAAAATCATGTTTTAAAACAGACTCCGCCCCCTTCCCCTGGGTTTCCCCACAGCAATTCCCATTAAGTCAAACACATAACCTATCCCTTAGTCTCCCCTGCTCTCCGAAGCGGGGCTGGGGAGCCAAAACAGCATGAGGTGAGAGGTAATCACCACGCGTCTACAAAAAGTACACCTGAGTGTGCTTGGACCCAGAGCGACCCACCAGATCATACCAAGTGACAGACCTACGGCCGTCTTATGCTATCAAAGCAGGACCAGGACAGGTGCGCGGGCTGACACTGCAGTGAAGCTGTGCCAAGGACAGGCGCCCAAAACTGCCCAGCCGCTCAAGCCCCCAGAAGGGCTCCAAGGAAGACCAATGACAAGCGCAGCTTCTGCTTTTTGTCCTAACAGTGAAAATCTCCTGATTTCTTTTCAGTCACCAAAAACAGGTACTAGCGTAGGTCTTTTGTAAAAGCAAAGTGGCATAAAGTGAACTTTCAAAGAGCACAGCCCTGTACACACACACTCAAGCACACTCATAACCTGAAACCTTAAATTCCTTAAAAGCACTGCACTGATAAATGAGCCTTTAGTTTAAAATCCCTCTGATCCCAGTAATGTCTTAGCTGAAGAACTCCTGAGTTTATCTACCCCATGGCTATGAAAAACTTATTTGAGTTCCAAGTCAAGTCTAAAAAGGCTGAATTTAGAAGCTTACAAAAAAAAAAAAAAAAAATCCCAGGTTAGTGAAAATCACTCTCTAGCCCACGAGCCTCGTGCCGCCTGTGAACCAGGAACGGAGGGTCAGGTGAGAACAGGGACACGGGTTCATTACAGTCAACGCCGTGGGGCTGCAGAGTCTGAGAAACGCCAAGTCCCCTCTCAGCCCGAGGGACCGCACCCCACCACCTGCTCTGTCAGGGTCACGGTCAGCCCAGAGACACAAAAACACACTTACTCTGTATTGATTATTTTTTGCTTCAAAGTAATCAATGCTTCAACATATTCATTTAAATTCTGCAAAGAAAAAAAACCCGTTAGTTATTTGTTTTTAAAACCCACGATTACTTCAAATAGAACATTTCAGAGCATGACATACAAACACATCTTACTGTATCACATAACGCGAAATACAAAAATCTACTCATGGCGCGCATAAACAGACAAAGCCGGGGACCGTCACCGGCGTGCCATCTCTCCAGCTGATCTGACGGTGACGCCAGTGAAAGGGGGCGGAAGGCGCCGGACATGTGCTCCGTCAGTGAGGACTTGAGAAACGTTCCCTCTTTCATTCACTAGTGACCAGTGAGCAGCCTGTGCATGCAGGATTTAGGATGACCCGAAGACACGTTCACTATTAAAATAGCAGAAACAATCAAACCAAGCCTGAAACTAAACCCCACGAGGATGACAGGAACACTGAACGACGCTGAGACTACAAGAGAAAGCCGTTTCCTATCTGGCTCAAAATGACGTCAAGCTGGCCAGGAAAGCACCACTCTTGACACTGCTCACGTTTCTAAGACTTCAGAACAAGCAGACCTTCCCCGCTTGCGGTGACCTTTTTTCCTTAACCCTCCGCTTTCACTAGTAAATGTTTTATGAATCATTTTTAAACGTGACAGGTTGCCTTCTCACACCCAACACAAGTAATACTCTGATGTCTCCAAACGGCTTAATTTCACCGATTATCCCCCAGATGTCTCCGTCTAGCTATTTGGAGGACGACGGCCGCACTGCCCGGTTAGGGACGGACAGAAGAGAAGTCACCCTGGCCTCCGGTCAAGAACGGCCCCTGGGCCGAGTGCAGGGAAGCTCAGGCAGGACCGCCAGCCAGGCCCCAGCAGCAGGGAGCTCAGGTCAGCGAGAGCAGAAGGGGCCACAGCGAGGCGCTGCCCCAGGGAATAGTCAAGGAGCGACTTTTAAGGCGACAGACTTGTTAGACAGCGCGACGGAAGCACATTCTCCACGACGCCAGGATCAGATGAGGAAGACGCGTGAGGACGCAGAGACGCTGGCGCCCTGCTGCACACTGGCGGGATCCACTCCGGGGTCTTCCCAGAACGTCCCTTGTCGCAGCACCCTCACGTCAGGGAAAACCAGGACTCTAACACTAAACGAACGCCCCTCAATGGACGCACGATAAACCGATGTCCTATGGTCACTCGACGGCTTGTCTGGCAACGTCAACGAACAAATGTTAACGCGCTAACCTGAAAACGTGACGCTGCGTAAAAGACGCTGGTCACGATGGGCTACGCGGTGCGAGACAATCACATGAACGTCAGAACGGCGCCGTCCAGCATCCAAACGGACCACCCAGGAGCAGGGCCAGGGGGCAGGAGCAGGGCGAGGACGGCTGCAGGGGCCTAAAGGCTCTGGGGGGCAGGCTTGACACGCCCATGGCGGCAGCGGCGGCACAGCTGTGACGGAACCATGGCACTGCACACGTTGAAAGGCGACTGCTAGTGCACTTAATTCTGTATCAATCAAAACACAACTAAAGACGAAGCAAAATGGAAAACTCAAAAAATCTGATGAGAAAGTCGAAAAATGTTACCCGAGAGAAAGCAAAACAGACATGAGACTGAATGAAGAGAAACGGTTTCCAGTTATTTCTAGTCACAGGCGCCGCGCACGGCTCTGCTGGCGGGGACCGGCGGGTGACTGGGCTGGAAGCCCCTCGGGGAAGCCGCATCTCCTACACCCGTGTGCCCACCTCTGCTAACTGCTCCCACTTGACAGTCTCCGCTGGTCTCCAGCAGAGCCGAACACCCCTCCAGCCAGGCAGCCGCCAGCACGACCTGGCCGAGCAGCTTCTGGCTTCTGGTCCCTGAAAGACCACTTCCCGGCTCCCTGGCCTCCTCCTGCTGCTCTGACCTGACTCGGGGCTTCATCGATCAGCAAGCAGCCCCCTCAAGTCCGCACAGGATGCCCCGTCCTCCCCGTCTCCTCCGTTACCTCCAGGTCACTCTCCAGGCCGCAATCGCCGGCGCCGAGCCCGCAGTACCGGCCTAGCCCCCGCGGTGCCCTGCCCAGCGCGCCCCGTCCAAGCCCGGCACGACGTCTGCACGGCACGATGCACACGCAGGGGCCGCAGCCGGCCAGCGCGCCTCCTAATGCTCCTCCCGCCACCAGTACGTGCAGTCCAAAGCACTGTGCACGGGCCAGGGGTCCCGCACGAGGTGGGACACACGCACCCCTGCCCAGAGGGCCACCTAGCAGCGACCGCCTGAAGCCGCTCCAGTTCCAGCAACGGAGGAGCCCCGTGCTTCCAAGTCTCACCCGGGCGCCCTGGAGTCTGCAGACGACAGTGGACACGCAGCAAACCCGAATGGCCTCACGCCATTCCAAAACTTCAGGCCCACCTTTCCAAAGCTCGTCCTCCTGGGTCCCTCTTTGCCCCGTCAGGTTCTCAGCCATGCGGGCTCGAGAGCACTGGCCCGTCCATTTCCCGGGCTTGAGATGTGTGGCCCTGCAATTTCTCATACTCTGAACCTGCTCCCCTCTGTCTCCCCGACCCCCGCTGCACGCCGCCACCCGTCATTCTGACCACGGCCACTGCTCCTGTGAGGGATACCCAAGCCTTTCGAAGCCGCTCCGCAAGGCCAGTGATGGTCCTAACTCTAAGGTCCTCCATACTCTGTTTCTTTCCAGTCTCACTTGGCAAAGTTGAAGACTTGTTCCGGAGACTCCACTCACGACCAGTCCCCTCTGCCCCTGAAAAGGGGTTCCAGGCAACAGAAAACCCGCCTCTGATGAAGTCTCAGGCCTGGAGGAGAGGCCGGCTACCTAAGGCCAGAGGTCTGTCCTCTGAGGTTTCCAGGGACACTGCCACGCCCTCCCCCTGTCCCCTCCTGGGATGTTTTCACAGGACAAAGGCAACTCTGAAGAGCAGTGAACAAGATCACACTAAATCTTTACGATCTTGTCCCTGCATTTAGAGACTTAACAGGATTACTGCTCCTAGGGACAAAGGTAGGTGAGAGGAGGGGACGCCTCAGGAGGCTCACGGGCCATCTCCAACCTAGAGGAGACCAGCTCACAGGGATGAAGCTGCGCGGAGGGGTCAGGAGGGAGGAGCCAGCAGGAGGTGAAGCCCATCAACAGACGCAGACTGTGCAGGAAAAAGGAACCAGGGGCACCCTGGTTTCTGTCTAAGCAACCGGAAGGGTACAGTTACCACTTTTAAGCAGGACGGGGCAACTACGGGGAGCAGGCAGTATTTGAAGGAAGAGCAGACTGTGACACCCTATGTCCTTGAGAGTAAAGCCGTCCCTTACAAACGTGTACAGGGGCCTCACAATCAGACACTACTCCTCCTCCTGACTTCTTCAGACGCCCTAACTGCTATGGACTGTGTCCCCTCCCCTGAAATCCGAACGCTGACACACACCCCACCCCAGTGGAATGCTATTTGGAGGTGGGGCCACGGGAAACGATTAGGCCCCGAGGGCAGAGCCTCGGGAATAGAACAGAGCTTACACAAACGACCCCAGAAAGCTTTCTCCTCCTGCCATCATGTGAGGACCCGAGAAGACAGTCATGAACCCGGAACTGGGGTCTCACCAAACACCATATCCAACCAGAACTGTGACAAGCAAATGTCCTTGTACAGGAGTCGCCCAGTTTACGGCATCGGTGACAGCGGTCTGAACAGACGAGGCAACAGAAGCTCCATCAGTGACGCAGCTCCTCGCACTCCCCAAGCACGCATCTGCCTCCGGCCGCCACACTGCTCCACATCTAGGGCGCCGTCTCCCAACGTGTCTGCAGAATTCACGCTCATCTCCAGCGCTCAGCTAAACCCTTCTCTGTGATCCCTGCCCAGAGCCCCTCAATTAAAGCCCACGGCAAGGGTCTCTTCCGCATCCAGTGACCGCCCCCTTCTCTGCTTATTCTACCACAGTGCACTCATCAGCTTCTCGGGTAACTTGCTTGATCCCCCCACACCGCCTCCTGGAATGAAAGCTCCAGGAGATGAGCATATGTGTCTTTTTTCCCCACTGCAGTAATCATACTGCCTAAAACACAGCAGGTCGTCAAATCACGTGCTGAGTGAATGAACTAAACCAAACAAACATAATTTATGAAAGAGACAAGAGAACTTCACTCGTGCCCCTGGGGTTTTGAACAAAAGCTATTTAGATGCCTATACAACGCAACAAAACTAAGACAACTTCACTGCTGCACAAAATGTCCTTTGCTCCCCCGGCGCCCCAACTTTAAACACTTGCAATCAGAGGAGCCCAGCTTCTCCCAAGGAGCAGCCTACATTCTCCCTGGTCTCAGCTCACCCGGCACTCGCCCCTCCGCGCCATGTTCACGGCAAGGTGACCTCATTCTGCTCAGAGCACATTCAAAGGCACTGTGCATCTCAGTCAGAAAACTTTCAACCTGTCAACCCATCTAGAAAGATCTTCAAACACCTTTTCCAGAGTCTCGCTCCTTCTCGTCACTCAGCTCTCCAAATGTCACCTCAAAAATACCCTGCCTGCCAACTTAGAGTCAAGACCAGCATTCCAGCTCCTTCCATTATGGTCTTCGTAACACGTCCGAAGTTCGACAGTGTTATATGTGCGCATATACTACCTGCCCTCAGTATCCCTGGGTTCTCTACGGACTGACTAAACCAACTGCTGGTCCAATATGCATAGTGTAGTTAAACTTACTGCACATGGACTTTTCTCATGCTGAAATACAGTGTAATAATTACTTAAGAGTATTTACCCTGCATTAGGTATTGCAAATAATCGAGAGATGACTTACATTTATAGTGCACAGGAGAACGTGCACCTGTTACATTCACACACCATGCCACTTTACATGAGGGACTCGGGTATCCTGGGATTTTGGAGTCTGAAGGGTCACCCACCCTCATACTGACAGATATCAGAGTGGTAGGTCTGTCTTACTTATGACAGCAGATTTTATCTATTTGCTACCACTTCATCCAGTGCCTGTAATAGAGGCAGAACTGGTGGTAACTACATCCAATAAGTCTGTTAGAGCCACTGTATCAGGGAAGGCAGGCATATGTTAAAGATGACTCCCCAGAGCAGACAGCTAGGAGGGTCTAGCTGGAAAGGTAAACAAGACCTAGAACCAGACAGGAGTCGCCTGCGCTGTAGAGGGCAGGGCACGCGGCCGTTAGACACTCCCGCATGCTTTTCATGAAAAAGAGTGGCCTCTTCACCTAACCACGTGACTTGCTTTAATAATGAACCTCGGCATGGCACATCGGCCAGGAGCAGAAGTGACTCCCCAGGACTCTGGAATTCCAGGAATCACCCTCCCGGCCAACTCGCAGGACAGGACGCCTAGGACCTGCCTCCAGACAGAAGTACTGAAGGCGGACACCAAGCAATCGCAGGCGTGTTCTCGCAGTTAACTAGCCGCGGGGACCCCGGGGAGGACAGGCGGCGAAAAGACTGCAGAGCGCGCCCGCGGCCCCCGCGCCCTGGTCCCCGCGCCCCCACGCCCGCAGCCCCTCACCCTGAACCCCGCGCCCTGGTCACGCGCCCACGATCCCCGCAACCTTGACCCCGCGCCCCCGCACCCTGGACCCCGCGCGCGCGGCCCCACTTCAGCAAAGGCGGACGCTCCACAGCCAGTGGCCGCGGGGAGCGCGGGGAGGCGCGATCCGCCGCCGGACCCCGCCCGGCCGGCCGCCCGCGCCCGGGGACGCCGCACCTGCTGCAGGGACGCGCAGCCCTGACACCGGGAGAGGTCGGCCGCCATCCCGGGCGCCGCCGAGTGGGTCTCGCCCGGCATCATGGTGTCGCCGCCGGGCCCAGTGGGCCCGCGCGCCTCAGGGCCCCGCGGCCTCGGCCCTGCCCGGGCCCTGCTGACGCCGCTGGGGCCGCCGCCTGCCGGGCCGCTTCCCGCCGGGTCCGGGCAGGTCCATCCGTGCACAGAGGTCCCCGTGGAGCCGCTGCAGGGCTCTCGGAGCCGCAGCCGCCCCGGGCGCTGTAGAGAAACGCTACCCGGCGCGGCCCCCGAGCGCGACGCAGCCGCCCCAGGACCCCGCCCCGCCCTAGCTGGCCCCGCCCCCGGCCGCGGCTCGGGGCTGCCCACAGCTCTGCCTGAGCACCACAGGCCGAAGAACCGGTCCGATGCGGAGGGAGATCCACCCCGAAAGGTACAGTCGAGATCGCAGAAGCATCCGAGGTGCGCCCCTTCCACTCTTAGGGCTTAATCGAAGGTTGCAGACTCACTGTGTGACAGGCGCTCTATAGACACCTAACACCTTTCGCCCGGAGGCGGGGCCCCACCGTGACGTCACTCAAGCGCCCCGCGGGCTAGGAGGACCCCCGCGGGGACGGGGCGGCGGTGCACGCTGGTTGGAGCCGCTCGGCCGTGAGCGCGAGGACCACAGGCCCCGGCCCGGCCCGGCCCGGTTCTTCCCGGCGCGTCTTCCCCCGCCGCTTCCCGACCAGGCGCTCGCGCGGCTCTGCCCACCGCCGGCCCCGGGCGCCGGCGGCCCTGGCCGGGCGCTGCGCCCACTGGGAGCCGCGGCTGCTGGGCCTTCGCCCCGGCCGCGGTGACGGCTTAGCTCAGGCCCGGTCCGGCCGCTTGAACGGACCCTGTCCCGGTCAGGGCGGGCTCCCTCAGCGCGCGAGCCGGCGCGGCGGCGGACGCGCGGCCGACTCGGGCTCCGTGGCCCGGAGCTGGCCTTTCTGCGGCCTCCGCGGGGCCCAGCACCTGCCGCGCAGCCCCGCGCTGCTCGTAGACTCCGCCGGGCGCCTCCACCGGCGCGTCGGCCGCGGTGCGCGAGGCCGGTGTCGGGCTTCTCCCTCCTCCTTCAGGGTGGAAAGGGCCACTGAAGGCAGCCTCCCGAGAATGCGGTCTGGGTGCGGCTCCCGGGGTCGCCCCGCACCCTGGCTGCACGCGCTGCTGCGGTGAACCCCGGCGAGCTCTGCATCCACGGGCCCCCGAGGCAGGCCTGCACCTGCTGCCGGGGGTGCTGGGGCCCGGGCAGGAGACAAGAGCAGACTTAGAGCAGCAGAGACGGACAGGTGCAGTGGGGGGCTGCCCGGGAGGACGACGGGGACTCGTTAGAGGAGGGGAGGAACCCTCTGCAGGTCCCCATGACTTTCCATGTCTGGCTTCTGATTCCAGCCAAATATGCCTTCACAGCAGTATCCCCTTTGTTTAAGTTTCCCCAAAGGAGTGTTTTTCCCAGCTTATCTGAGTAGGGGAGACTCCTGCTTACCGCCAGCCTTTTCTGCCCCCACACCGTCCACCCACACCTAGCCCTGGGGACTCTGCCTCTCACAGCTGACTCCTGCCTTTGTAGAGCTGCCCGGTCTGCCCCTTGCCGGGAAGGCCCTCCCTCTCATGGCCACAAGGCAATCCCACCTCTCCTTCCAGATCCCACATTTTACCCCCACAACCTCAAGGGACACGTACCTCCGTGTTCACGCCTCGGCCCTGAGTCATGTTTTCATAACGCTGCATCTCTACTTGGATGATGTTGAATTCTGTGTCCCAGAGGAGAGTTTTCCTTCTAAACGCTGCAAAGTGCTGTGTGCAGCAGGTGCTCAGTGAATGTCAAGAGTGGATGAGTTGTGCCGCCACAAATCGAAGGTGAAAAAAGAGTTCTCGAAATGGAAGTGCTTTTGTCTCGACTCTACCTCTCTCAAAATCGATCCTAAGAAATCGAAGTCGTGTTTGACGCCAGCAAGCTTTCTGAAGTGGGCCACCCGCGTCTCTGCTACATATTTGTCTTCGTTGTTTTACTGTTGCTAGTTTTTGAGAAACTGTTAACCATGTAAAAATCTGTCTTACCTTACAAGCCGCATGGAAACAGTGTAACTGAGGGCAGCGATGGAGATGCTGTGTAGGCCACGAGCAGAGGGGGACCTGGAAGCGGCGTCCTTTCCCCCCCATGACGGCCACCCTGGTGTGGTCGTGAAGCAGCGCACAAGCCTGCAGGCGTCTACGCCGCAGGAGCTGTGCTTTGGAACCACACGCCTGGCTTTAAAGTCTTAAGTCCGTGGCCTGTGTGAGCTGGTCTTTCCTGATGGAGGATTAGCTGTAATTGAAGTGGAAGGTGACAGGGTCCGGTCCGAGTCATGGGACCTAGTATACAGCGTGGTCAGTAAGAGGTGACGGTGGCACTTTCCATTTGGAAGACAGAAAGATGTTTCTTTAGCCAACTCACAGAGTTTCTTGGTGCGCCCTGGTGGGGTAGCGATTAGGTGAGCAGCCTCCGGCCAGTGCAGGCCAGGTACATCCCACAGAGCCAGTTCACGTCCCGGGGCCAGGGGAACAAACAAGATGAACAGCTCAAATAAATGCGGTTTCCTCCTCTCTCTGCCTCCCTGCTCGCCTTCATTGCTGCTGCACCTTTCCTTTAATAGCTCTTTTTCGAAGAGGTTTTCAAAGCATGTTTCTTTTCAGACTGTGTGTTTCTGTCAGGACACAACAGGAGTGTTGTCTGGAGTCTGTGTTCTGACCTGCGGGGTCCCCTTATGGTCCACCCCACTGTGTGGAGGATCGAACTGTGACAGCCTCCTACCTCTTACTTCGTCCTCACTCTCAGATACTTGGTAACTTCGTGAAACCCGTGCTTCAAAACATCACCTAGCTGCGAGTTAGCTGATGGTTTCATTTATTAACAGCAGCCCCCACTGAAATGGCTTAATCGATTTCCTCTCAAGGCCTAGGAGGTCTGTGTCACGCAAACTCAAATGGAAATCCTTTAACTTTGTACAGAGCAATTCATTTCATGAATTTTCCCATGAGAAAAACAGACTGCATTTCCTTTTCCCTTAAAACCCAGAGATGTTTTCTGGCGTAGCTCACAGCTCTGATGGATGCTGTAAAGGACGCTCTGCTAAGGATGTAAGGCACCCTGTGTCCACAAGATGGCTGTCTTGTCCTGTCCTTCAGGGCGGAGTGCAGTCTCCTCCCTCACTGCTGTGTGCAGCCCCTCTGCTGGGCCAGGGAAGGCTGGTGCTGGGCGTCTGGGCTGGAGGCAGTTGGGAGCCACCCGGCCACCTGCCAAACCGCAGGCCCCAGGCCGAGGTGGCCTGACTGCAGTGCTGTGTCATTTGCTTGGCCTGGGGGTCAGCAGGGCCTGTCCCTGTGCCTAAAGCCCAGCGCTTACTCTCAGGGATGCCAGACTGCAGGTGCAATGCTCCTTCCCCAGGCCGAGTGGACTCAAAATCAACTGTGCATTAAAGCAAGTTCGCTCTGCAACAGCATTGGACTGATGGGCTGTTACAGCCCAGCTTTAAAGACCGCTGGGCATGGCAGCCTCTCCAGGGGACTGCAGGTCCCTCCCTGCTGGGCCCACCAGCAGAGTGACGCCGCAGTGGTGGGGAGGCTGCGGGTGTGGGGCACCTGGGAGGGGTGTGCTTTCTCCAGGGCTGGGACAGCGGTGGGGTCTTCTGTGCCCTCAGTTGCATGGGCCTCTCCATGGGGGTGTCCAGGACACAGAGGATGGACAGGAGGGAGGAAAACGCCCTGAACAGCAGGCCCAGGTGGCTCTGGCACCGCATCACAGGGCCGGGAGGACCCACTCAGCCGTGCCCAGGGCCAGGGCATGCCAGCAGAGCCCCTGTCCTCATCAAAACCTGCTTCGGGGTCTCTGTCCGTCCGAGAACGCCTGGCCTCCACGCATTGGCCTTGACCATGCTCTGGAGGGAGAGCAACAGCAGGGCCTGGCCCCTGAGACCTGCCCGCTCTCCTTGAGCACCTGCCCAGCACCAACAGACCCTCCGAACCTGCCTCGGGAGGCTGGGGCCCTGGGCTCTGCCGGCACCTGTCACTCAGGCATTCCTGCCCTGCCACTGGCCTTGCTTTTGTGCCCGAGCCGCGGTCCTTCGTCTGCACAGCAGCTCTGAGTCCAGGCCGAGCTAACACAGTCGGCCCACAGCACCCTGCTGGGACTGGCCAACTTGGGTTCCCAGCTCCACAGGCCCCCACCCCTGCCCGGCCCCTCCTAGTGCAGAGACCCCAGACCCAGCAGGACCCTCCTCCAAAGCCTGAGTCTGAGGACAGGGAGCGTGTTCCCCGTCAAGCTGTCATCCTCCCCCTGGGCCCCAGCACGTGGCACACAACCGTGTGGGGATGTCTATCTTCTTTTCTCTCCTGAGACGTGGAGTGTGGCTGGGGTCCAAGCCGCACCTGTTGAAATGGCAGAGCCCCTGGAGATGGCCCCCACGGGCTACACGGAGGGTCTCACCTTCGACCCGCTCCCCGCTTCAAGCTGTTATTGACTTGAGAGTCCATGAACCCAAAGCAAACCACACCAGCCATGCACCCTCCTCCTGGTCCCCGCCCCTCCCAGCCCCACCCTGGGGCTGTGCAGATGGGCTGGTGACATTGGGCAAGGGTGAGCCTTCCTGGCCTGTCCTCATGCACCCCCTGCTGGACCCCGAATCAGCCCCCAGTGTGACCAGGGGTGGAGCTTAAAGGTCAAGGCAGCTGTCAGCCTCATTCCTGTCCTCTCTAGTCCCTCTGGCCTGGGTTGGCGACAGCCTGGCCCTCCCTGCTCCCTGGGGAGACCCTCGCGTGCCTCTCCTCCGGTCACCGAGCCTGCTGGTGCCTTGTCCCAGGCAGCCATCCCACAGCGGCTGTTCAGGAATCGAGAGCGAGTGAAAGAACACATCGCTGGTTGAGAAGCCCCCCTGAGTGAGTTCGCAGCCCACAGTGCTCACCCCTTGTTCTCTGCCCAGATGAACTGAAACTTCTGTCCACACGAAAGTCGCAGCTGGGTCTGCAGCAGCTTTCGCCGGAATGGCCCAGACCTGGAGACAGCTAAGACGGGCTGCAGTGGGCACGTGCGTAGACAGTCTGTCCGTGCGGACGGCAGGTTACTCAGCCTGGAAATGACTTGTGAGGCACTGAGAGCACAGCGGAAACGCAGGTGCAGAGTCTGAGGGGAAGAAGGAAATCCGAGAAGGCTCATGTCGTGTGCTTCCGACGAGATGGCATCGGAGAGGCTAAACCACGGGCCAACAGCACGCTCGGCCGCTGTCGGGGACCGGGGATGAACAGGTGGGGACAGAGGCTCTGAGGCCGTGAAACTGCTCCTCACACGCTGTTCTGGTGAATCCTGCACCCTAGTCCGTCCAGGCCCGCGGGCTGGACAGCACCAGTGAGGTCTGCGACCCGCTGTGCATACACTGCGCCCCGATGGAGACTGTGGGCTGCGCGCGGTCCTGGTGTGTCAGAGCGGGGTCGTCATCAGTTACAACATCGTCCCACAAAGAGGGGGCGTGGCTAGGGAGGCACGTGGAAATCTCTGCACCCCCACTCTATTTTGCTGTGAGCCTAAGATCGCTCTAAAAAAATAAAATCTGTTTTCTTACAAAGGAATGAAAAGTTGTTGGCCGCGAGAATGGGCGTAGGACGCCTGCAGGCCGGGACTGAGGCGGCCGCTACAGCCTCAGAAGTCACACGCGACTCTGCAGGTGTGTGAGGGACACTGTCCTGATGAATTGAGCTGAGTGGCAGACCGGGTCCTGCGGGGCCTCGTGAGTCAGGGTGGAAAGGTTCTCGGTTTTGGGGGCAATTGTCAGGGTAAGAGTTTTAGAAACAGGCTGGCGTGATCTGATTTCCATGAAGAACTACTCTCTCTGGCTGCCACTGGACAAGCCCGGCTGTCATTTCCTGAGTGGCTTCGGGCAGGACACCAAGGATGCGATTCTTCGAAGACATATATAACTGGAAAGAAGGGACTGACCTTCCTTCTGGACCCAGCAAAGAAAGATGACACAATACAATCACCTGACTCTGGAATGACAACAAAATTTTGCCAAGTAAACTTGTTTCCTTCAGGAGTTCTGATTCTCGTATCATGATTTCTGAAACTGAGGGCTGAGATTGTGATTTGAGATAGTTTCATTCTAAGATCATGAGAATAGGGCACAGTCTGTAATTTACCCAAACCCCAAATTATTGACAAGGAGGGAAAATGTGCCTTTTGTTTGGAATAAATGCTTAATAGTCGTTTGAATTTTAGATAAAGTGATATGAAACATCTTTGGCGAGAAGTGTTGTTTTGGCCTCACCCTCACACGAAGACATAAAGAAAAATTGTTTTCAGCTTTCACGGTCCTTTCCAGATATGTGGCGGAAGGTCCCAGGTTCACAGACCATCATTCACACGTAGACTAGCTGGAAAAAACCACAGCATTGAAAAGAGAAACGTTGAAGCCCCAGTGTCTCTTGGACATGTCCCGTTGAATTGGTTGTTGGAGTCTGAACTCCACTGACGGAAGAGCCAGCGAGGACATGCATGGGTCTAGGGAAAAGCAAATTTAAGCACAGATTTGAAAGCGATCTGAAAATCTAGCAGGAAGATCTGAGAAGGATTTGTAAGAAAATAGGTTGCTTCTGTCCATCAAATTCTGAAAGGAGGAATTACAGGCTGTCAAGTCGGCCCAGTTCTAAGAACCAAGACATTCAAAGTGTAGGTGGAAGCGAAGAAGACGAGATGCGTGATTTACAAACACATGAGTAACGGGGGAACTTCTGAGCAGGACACGTTAACCGGGGCTTTGCGGAAGCCAGGGAGTGAGCTTTGAACCCGCCCCGTGTGAGAGAAGCCTGCCCCACTGGATTGTAAAGGAAAGTGTCCACTCATCTAACTGGGCAGAGCCAGGGCTCAGTGGGTGTGACCTTGCTGGGTTTCGATGATCAGATAGGCCCTCTCTGCAGGCCTGTGGGACAATGGGCTTCCTTCTGCACATCGTCCCCTAGGAAAGACCGTGTCTGTCCCTGCTCCCAGCAGACAAAATCCTGGCTCCCGGAGGGCCAGTGCCCAGACCCAGTCCAGCCTCGGCAGCTGGAAGGCACTTAGGTCTGGGTCTTTGGCCCTTCAGACAGCTCCCCTGGCCTAGGCTGTACGGGCGAGGCCCAGTTGCTTCTGCGTCCCTCACACAAGCAGCCCCCAGTGGACCCCCCCCCGACCCCAGTGACTGTTCAGCACTCTTGGAAAAAGGCAGAAGAGCAGGCCCTGCATGGGCAAGGCCACCTTCATCCTAGAGACAACAGTGGGAAAGCGGCATTCCGAAGGAGGTTTCTTTCATCCGCTGCAGGGCCGCCTGTCCTCCCTCCCAGGCCCTGTGTGATGTGTTGGGACGGGGTTCAAGTGCTCGAGAGAGCCCTAGCTCTGACACATCTGAGACAAGTCACTGAGTTAGGAGATGGGAATGTTCTAGCTGGCGAAGCTGGAACAGGGAAAGAAGGGACCCCTACCAGCCTAAGGGGCAACACCTCTGGGAACTGGGCAGAGCGGCGTCTGGAGATGCATTTCCAGGCTGTACGTGAACATCACGTAAGAACAGAGGGTCACCCTCTCCAAGTCACTGCATGAAGGCAGTGAGCACAGATGCTCGCTGAGGCCCCTGTTCGCTAAGGGTTGTTGTTGAGAACAGTGAAAACCAGGACGCCAGTTAGACCAACTCCAGACATGGTATCAGGGAAAACAGACCCTCCAGGGTCGCCGAGCTCGCCCGTCCTTATTTTGATTGGAAAGGAAACTGACACGTGATAAGGAAATGCAAACCACATCCAAGACAGCACATGAACTCAGAAGAGAGTGGACATTCCCTGCTGTGAACACGACTCTGGCCCATGGTGATGGGCAGGCGCAGCCGCCTCGTCTTCTCTCTGATGCCGAGCTGTCCCCAGTCTTGGATGTCTGGGTCAGGTGTGTGAGGGAGCGCAGGCCGACTCAATACCCTCAGGAAGGTTCTGGAAGACAGAGGCCCTGGGGAGGGCCCGACCCCGGCAGCAAGCCTCACTAGGGCTGTGGGTGCCAGCTGCGGGGCAGGGACGGCTGGCTCGTCTCGTACTGCTGGGACAGGGTCTCCAAAGGCCCCAGGTGGACGCCTGCTGACCAATGTAGGTCAGCGGTCGCTCCTGATCTGCTCTGGCTTTGGAGTGTCCTGGCGTCACCCACCCGCGTCCCCGCGCAGCGTCCAAAGTCATGGGCCGCTTGACCTCCCTTCCTCCCTGGACGGTTGGTTTGGGGAGTGGAGTCTGTGCTCCCTGCACCTCGAAGCTGACTCCTGCAGTTGGGCCGCAGACACCGCTCAGCCAGTCTCAGGGATGAGTGAACGGGACATCATGCTGTCGGAGCCAAGGGAGTAAGGTCTTCCCGCTAGAAAAGGAAGCTGCGCACACGAGGCAAAGCCCCCAAATTGCCCCTGAAGCGACTGCAAGTGGGGAGCCCGTGGAGAGGGGACGTCAGACAGGGAATGTGCGAGAGGCAAGAGCACGCCTCCCGCCTAGTGCGTCAGTGCCATGCTGGGAAGAAGTGGGGGCTCCGCAGCCCCTCCCCAGCACAGGCAGCATCCCGCTAAGGCGTGCAGCCCGACCCCTCATCCCTCTGTCCTGCAGAGCAGACACACTGGTTCCTTACGGGAGAACCTGTTTTTATATTGTTCAAAAAAGAAATGATTCTCTTTCCCTAAAGCTCTGTCACCAAGGTAACCTGCATTGACAAAGTAAGTCCCGGCACCATGGAATAGGGGTCCCTCTCCTCTGCCGCCTCCCCAGCCTCCCAGCAGCTCTCTGGGGCTCGGTACCAGTTAGCTCCTGAGTCCAGCCTCAGTCTCCCCATCGGGCTCCGGACCACCCCCAGTGTCTCCCTTCCACGCCCCCCCCACACCCAGGAAAGCGCCGCCTGCAGGGTGGCCCACCCAGGGCGACGGCAGCCTCCTCCCACCCGCCTGGCTCGGAATAATCAGTCGTTTGTCCGGAACTCCCACGAGAGGCTTGCGATTCCGCAGAGTCCTGCGCGGGGCCCCACTGCCCGCTCTCGGGGCGGCGGCCCCTCCCCGCTCTTCCGTGGGCGGGGCGCACACGCTTCTGCGCATGTGTGGCCGCCGCCCTCCCGTGGCGTCAAACCGTCAAACAGGCTTCAATTGGAAGCGTTGGACTGGTCAGCACGTGGACAGCGGACGGGAAAACAACAGAGGCCTCAGTGCTCCGTGTTCCGGTGTCGGCCGGTTCTGTGTTTCTTGTGCGTGGAAAACATATTTGTCACTTGTGCTTCAGATTTTCTCCCCAAACGGGTGCACCGATTGACCCCTTCCCGGGAGTCTCGTGCAGCGGGGTGGACTTTGTAAAGCTCCTAGTTTCGCACTGAAAACTAGCAGCGGGCCCTGCTTCATGAAGCGTGTCCAGTCATCCCTCTAAGAGTTGGGAAAAGCAAAAGGAATCTCATCCATTTTCAACTTGACAAGTGTGAGCTGTTGTCTTTGAATCAAGTGGTAATAATTTAGCAAAGAAGACAGAAAATACTCTTCCTGCCAGGGCAGGTGTTGTCAGCTTGCTTTTCCAGAAGCCGTCCCTGTTCTTTCCAAGGGGACAGCCCTGTCCACTCTGGCTTTGCGGAGGCGCCACGTGTTAGGGAGGAGAGTGCTCGCTTTCTCCTGCAGCGGCTCCTTGCTGACCACGTGTGCCGCTTGCTCCCACCACCGGTGGGACAGAGCAGGGAAGACCACCCAGCGTGGGCTGGGACCGTCCTCAGTTCCAGACAAGGGTCGGGGCACCCAGGACAGGGCATGTGGTGGGAACTCAGGCAGACACCTGACCTTCAAGGAGCACAGCTTCTGGGGATGGAGCGTCTTTTGTGGGACAGAAGTGAAAACACATGGAGCGAGTGTCCAGGTCAGCAGCAGGGCACTGAGGGTGGAGCGGGGGCCGCGAGCCAGGGAACACAGAGGTCAGGACAAGAGGAAAAGGGAAAAGAAAGATGACTCCTCCGGAGCCTCCAGCAGGAGCCAGTGATTTGCAGGAACAAAGACACGGATGAGAATGATCACTAACTCTCCTGTGAGTGGGTGATTACCTGCGCTTGTGGGCTGGGCCCAGGTTTGTACCTGGTGGCTTCCTTCCTTCACGCTTCCCTCCAACTGACGGGAGACTCCGGTTAGGGTCTGGAACCAACCACATTCTTGCAGACCCAGAGGCTCCCACCTTCACTGGAGATGGGTTTCTGGGCTCCTGCACCCAACAGTGGGGGCCATGACCAGCTGGTGGATTGAGCCCCGTATGGGAGGTGATGTGACATTTCCGAATCTTTGATGTCACCCTGGTGTGGGGACTGTTAATGCTTCTGGAAGGCGGAGCCCAGGGTGGCTGCGAAGCGCCCTGCACCACACAGGCTGTCCAGCCTGACATCAGGAGTGTGGAGGCTGAGGACCTGTCTGTCCTTACACAGAACATGAGATAAAGACACTGCGGGCAGGTGTCTACAGAGGTGGGCCTTTGTCTCTCAGTCTGACCTCAGCACCCAACACATGGAGAGAAAGAGTGAAAAGAGCTGCTTCCAAAGCGCCTGTGGGTCCCGCGTTTAAATCGTGGCAGGCCTGGTCCTCTCTCTGCCATCGAGGACACAGCAAGAAGGTGTCTCTGCCACTGGAAAGTGGGCTTCCATCGAGCACGCAACGGCCTTGATCTCTGGGCTCCAGGTGTGAAAGGATGAATGACTATGGACTCAGCCACCCAGCTGGTGTTTGTCAGGGCAGCCATGCTGGCTCGACAGGGACAGTGCAATGGCAGTGTCCGCCCTGCTGGCAGCTGTGAGCTCAGGGATGGCACGAGGGCTGTGCTGTGCTGCGGTATCTGGTGCAGGGGTTCAGTGGCTACCGGGGAGGCCAGCGGGTCCGGCAGCACCTTGCCCGCAGATGCAGCGTGGACACGGCGGAGCTCGGCACCCGGGTGGCTGGTCCGGAGCCAGCTTTTCCAGAGCAGTAGCCCTCAGGGAAGCAGAGCTCACCGGCCAACTGGGCACCGGGGTGAAGGTGCCGGCAACCTGCCAGTGGGTGTGCAAACCACAAGGGTGCCTTGTCTAGCTCGCCCTCTCCGCCACTTCCTTGCTCACTGCAAAGGCACCTGACGTTTGTTCTGTGGCGAGATGGCCATACCCAGAGCTTCTCGGTGCAAAGACACTGGGGCACTGGGCCAAGGCATCTTGCAAAGAAGCCACTTCGGTAAAGGAGTTTCATCACTCTGTGGACGCCGTCCCGTGCTCAGGGGACGCACACAGGCAGCCGGTGGCCTCCCCTGCAGATGGAGCCCCATGGCCTCCCCCAGCACAGGGATGCCGTTGTCCTTCACGACACTAAATGGGCATCAGCTGGCCAGCACCCAGGGGTTTCCAGGGGCCCAACACCTGTTTGCTTCCCTCTGTGACTGCGCTGCCTGGGTCCCAGCCTCTCTTCCAGGGCCGACTGCCACCCTTCGTACCTGTTCGCCCCGCCACACGGCACCTGCGGCAGGACCTGCAAGGCTGTGGCGTGGGCACACGAGCTCCTCTCTCGTGCACCCCGTTCCCAGGATGCTGGGGCGGGGCACGTCGCAGGCGCGGTTCCCGAGAAGGAGCCAGGTGGACAGCCCTGTGGCGGTCCAGCCATTTGTGCAGAGCGGGAGGCAGGAGAGGAGGGCTACTTCTTGTGGGGGGTGATGGGCCGAGAAAGGGGTGCCGCAGAGCCTGAAAGTGGCCCCCGAGGGGCAGGAATGAGGGGTGAGCAGGAATGCGTGGTGCCCCTCTCCCTCCAGCTCCCACCGACGGCGCGGCTCCAGGGAAGAACGTACGGTGCTCACACCAGTGAGCAGTCTCCTCGCCTCGTCCGCGGGCATCTGCTTCGGGGCTGCGGTGGTGCCACTACGTCGCGTGGGACGACACCGCCCACCGCGCTGCGTGGGGAATACACACTGGCCGTCGCCCCAGCTTTGCAGGGAAAGTCGTGTCAGGGCTGCCTGGACAGTGTGGCCAAAGGCTTTCTCACCAGGCCAAGGCCTGCTCCTTGTACCTGACCCCGAAGCGGCTGGAGTTTTCGGACGCGGATTTCACTCGGGTTTGGCTGCGTCTCCGCTTCTCTGGAGTTTGCGCCCCTGACGAGGCTGCCTGGTTACACGCTAGCAAGCGTGGTCCAGAGCCAGCTCAGGCTCCGCGCGGAGGTCGCGCCAATTCCGACAAATGTAAGCCATCCAGCAGGGATCGGCCAGACGTGGTCAAGACGATTCGAGCTGGAGCTGGAGCTGGAGCACCCGGCGTCCACAGGCTCCGCGGAGGAGGGCGCCCCTGCCCGGAGGTGTCAGCACAGCTTCTCAGAGCCAATCTGCTCTCAGGTCACAGGGACAACTGAAGTCACCCCCACGTGCCTGGTGTGCGCACCCGTGTGCACGTGGGTGGGACAAACACGTCTGCCTGGCTTCCCACTCACCTTTGTCATCTGCATGACCTCCTTGCATTTCTCTGAGGTCACGTTGGAAGAAAATCGTTTTCTTTCCTCTCGACATGGAGGCGTTGGATCCCAGTGCCCCACTAGTTCAAGCGTCACTCGGCACAGTCAGAGCTGAAAAGAGACATTCCCGCTCCCCGGGTGGTTTATGTGGTTAAGGCGACAACGCATTGCAGTGACTGAGCCCATCGGAAAACATCTGCACTCGCCTGTTCCACACGCACAGCAGACCTCAGCGTTTGCTGCGGGGACCGCGATCCTGGTGATGACAGACGACAGCTGTCAGGCTCCGCTCGTCCCCGCGTGGGTGCTGGGGCTGGGGGAGCTCGGCCTGGACAGGAATGTCTCCCTGTGCGCACTGGGCCTGTCTCAGCCCCGGCGACGGCCGCCGTCCGCGGGGTCCACACTGCTCATCGGTGACACTGCTTTGTCATTTACCTGCGGACACCAAGTGAAGAGACAATGAGATGGGACTTGAACACTTTGGCGCCTGACCAGCTTTTTCACCTTTAGAAGCAGTGCTAGACGAACGGGATGCAAAATCGGGACACTGTTCAAATCAGGGGCCAGCAGTTGCCTCTTTGCTGTTTCCCTGCCCAGGAGAACTCAGAACAAAAGAACATTTCTCTTTGGGAGATCAAAGGTGCCCTGGACGTGGCGTGGGGTGGGGTGGCCCTTCTGTTTGATCAGCGGCCCCCTCAGTGTGCGTGGAGGCCTAGGGGCCTCCGAGGGGCCATCAAAAGCTCCGAATCATCCCGCCAATGCTCTTTTGACCTAGGGACTGATTCCTTGAGTTTAGTAAAATAAAGTTCTAGATGGAATGGGTTTTCCTTCTTCAGCGTCTGTCCCGAATGAGTGTGGCTCCTTCCTGGGCCCCGATCTGCAAGAACAAGGCACACACCTCGAGTCATCTGCTTCACGTACATCGCCGGGTCCCAGGGAGGCCCGGGGAACTGCAACTGGACAGGGGCCAGTGTCAGATCTGACCTCACGACGGGCAGCGGTCTGCGTCTTTCATTGCCTTCAGTGTTGGCCTTCTGCTTTGTGCACGTTCTCCCACAGCAGGACCAGGGAGAACAGCTCACGGCCACGCAGGCAAAGTCTGTGCAAAGCTTGCTGGTCACCTTCCAAGTGACCCCCTCGCTCCGAGAAAGCACTGGCTTTCCCAGTGGGCTTGTCATCTGTCCCCCACACCTCTGGGTCACAGAGTCCTGGGGTCTCCCCATTTCAGGTCATTACAAGGCTTCTGGGCATTCCGCATTTTGAAAATTAACCAGGGAAACCATTTATTTCTTTTACTGAGAAACTGAAGACTGACAGAAGAAACAACTGCATTTTGTCTGAAAGCCTGCGGACCTGGAGGCCTGGAGATGGTGTTTCCATTGAATGAACCCGTCCGCACTATCACGGCTGCTCTGAGTTCTGCGTTCCTGCCTGGGAGTCCCGTGTAAGCAGGTGCTCAATCCAGGATGGCACGTGGGGGCAGATCAAAGGATTGGCACCAAGTTAATGAGGGGACGAGCACATAGCTGTGGGGAGGTCAGGTGCTCAAGTCGGTGTCACCCAAGTGGACATATTTCCATTTCCCCCATTCATTTCCTTGTACGTCACCCAGTCCTTTGCACCCTCCCGAGTGGTGGGTAACCTCACTGGACGTGGCTGCGGTGGAGGAGAGACCGCCCCCCGCCCATAAGGACCAGGGTCCCTGTGGAGTCGGTGTCTGCCCCAAGCCCCCACCGTCCCCTTTGGGTTCTCAAGAGATGGGCGCCCCAGGCACCTGCATCCAGTGCCCTTTCAAATTACGACTTGTAAACCTCTTGCTCTTGAAATGACTGTTGCTAACAGACTGGGGCATCAAAACCCGTGTTCTTTCTTGTCCAACATGAGTTGGACAGCGTCCAGGCTTACAGACAGAGTGCCAACCACTCACTTCTCAATGGACTGACGGACCCACCTTTGGTACAGTCCCAAGGGAGTGTCACTAGCTCGCTCCTTGTTACGGTTTGACCACAACTGAAAGCTTATTCACCGAGTGTGCGATGACAGTGAACTTCTTTCAGAGCCGGTGCGTCGCTGAACAGGACGGAGACTTCGGAGCAGCCTTGAAAACGGAGAGCATGTGAGAGCGAGTAGGGAGAGGGGAAAGCAGTCTCACTGGGCCGCTCTCCCGCACTGTCATTTGAGCTTCGTCATGGCCAGCACATCCCGCGGACACTTCCCCTTGGTCACATTCATGCTTCATGGCGGTGGAGGAAGCAGGTCTGCTGAAATGAGGGTAACACCAGCTTTATTTTCTGAGTCAAGTCGCAGTGCGAGCCCAGGAGGCGGAGTCAGGGGGCCACCTGGTGTCTGATCCCAGGTTCTAGGCGAACAGGGCCTTTACGTCCGAGCGAGGGCATCGCGGGGAGGCCTGAGAGGAGGCGCCCGACGGTCCAGACCAGTTCGCAAGGGCCTCTGTTACCGTCTGACACCGTGTGAAGGGAGACCTCCCCACTGCGCTTGCTTTGCACTTGGCCAAGGGGTTGGCGCCTGGCACACTCCGTGGAGCGAACAGAAGGCCTTGGTCTTGAGACTTTTTCCATCTTAAAAGGAAGCTTTTTCCTCTGGGTGGTTTGGTTTATTGGATGTATTCAAGTGATCTGGCAGCCACAGCGCAGTTACTTATTCTTCTAGAGGCTGTTGTATTCTGGGGAAGGGGGATCTTCTCACTGGGAATGGGGGTCTCTGCGCTGGGCATCGGGGTCTCTGCGCTGGGCATCGGGGTCTCTGCGCTGGGCGTCGGGGTCTCCACGCTGGACGCGGGCTTCTTTGCAGCTGAGGGGCCTCTCTGTTTTTAGGAAAGGTACAGGCAAGGATGAAGGAGAAGCAGGCAGAGGGAGGAAGCAGCTGGAACTTCTGATTTCCTTGCACATGACCTTGGAGTGTGCCGACCACCTGAAGTCCCAGATGCCCTTTGGAGCAAGGATTCCTCTGAGTCTTGCTCTCTGGTTGGTGACCCTGGTCCCAGTCAAGTCCTCAGAGAGCCGAGCTGGCCACCTCCTCTTAGAACAAGTTACCTCTGAAGCAGGGCCCACTTCCCATGTGCGCCCCTCACAGGGCCCTGCAGAGAGGGCCGCCGAGTCACATGTGAGCCAAAGGCGGTGACCGCTCATCTCTCACCAACAGCCGCGCAGGCAGCGGGCACAGAGACAAAGGCCTGAGGACCACACGGCACGGCCGGCCATTCACACACGTGCCTGTCCAGCAGCGAGAAGACACAGCATGGGGGGCACGCGGACCTGCTGACATGAGTCACTCAGGGCGTCCTGTCCGCGGCCCACTCTGAGCGAGTCAGTGGGGCCTGGGTCGGAGTGCAGCCCATCACCGAACCCCCTGCCAGTTGGAAGCCAGTGTCGCTTCCATGGAAAAAGGTGCACGGAAAAGTGCATGTCTGAAGCTCGCTGCTTAAAATTCTTGGCTGCACCTCGTCCCCGGGACAGCACTCTCCCCCTGCTATCAGTCACAGCTTGAGAATTTTCCAGTCGCCCCAAACTGGATAGAAAGTCGGTGAACGTGGCTGAAGGGTTGACAAGGGGCCTCTTTGCATTCCTGTCCTTTCTGGAGCCTGCTCTGGAGGGAGGAGGACAACAGACAGAGACGGCCATGCTCCGACTCGGGTCCCCACTGGGACTGATGGCCTGTGTACTGGGGGCTTTACGTCCGTGGTCTGGCAGGTGTGGGGCAGTCAGGCAGGCTCCTTCCTGCAGGAGCCATTTAGCTGCTCTCAGAGCGACAGGAGGGCTCGACGGGTCTGGGGCGACGACAGCACCCCGGGCCAGGAAGCGGCGCCCCTGTTGGTCTGCACTTTGCGTTGGCTCACTGTCCACAGCCGTCCACTTGGGAAGGCAGCTGGATCCAGGCCGTCTCCTCGACCCTGAGGGCCACATCTGTGCGTCTGCACGAGGCGCTGACCCAGTTAACAGTCACCTTCACCATCCCATCTTGCAGGGTGCGTGTCTCTCCTGCCCGGGGTCCCCGCCCCCAGCCACCCCCGGCGGCGCCCCTGCCTCCCGCTCAGGTGTGAGCTGGTCTCCTGCAGCCGGTCCCGACCTCCTGGGAGACCAGCGCGCAGTGCGGCGCTGCATGAGGGAGAAACCGCGGGCAACACTCGGCCTGGAGTCATGTGCTGGACACAGGGGCGGGCTTGTCCACAGGCACCCAGGGAATCCTTGTCAAGAGGAGGACTCAGCCTCTCTGTAGCCCCTTCTTGAAAATGCCCAAGTATTTTAAAATCACTTATTTTACCAATGATTTCTTTGTATGAGCCACTGTTTTCTGGAAATGAAACGTGACCCACTTCCTCGGGACTAAAGTGGCTCCTCCCCTGCACCCGGCTTCTGAATTTGCTTAGCCCTCTTCCCGCCTTTGCTCCTTCCCCTAAAGCTTCCGTCCCCCCTCCTGGCTTCCGTCTCCCCTCCCACGTCTTCTGTCTCCGCTCCGCTCCCCTCTTCCGTCTCCCGTCCCGAGACGGACCGCTCTGTGGGCTCCCACTGCAGGATCCTGCAGCGTGTGCGTTCCGTCTCTCTCCTCACACGGCCCTGCGCCCCCCACGCCCGGCCCGTGTCCACAGACGCCCGCCTGCCTTTCCAGGCTGCTCAGCAACTTCTCACGCTCCCCAGCCAGAACGCCCCCGCCGCAGCTGGACGGGCCGCGCCTCGTCCGGGAGCTTAGGTCACCATGGCTCGTCCGCACAGCTGGGTTTCTGGCAGGGCCCAGAGCTGCAGTCCCATCCCTCACGGTGGAGCCGACGGTTTAGTCTCCAATCCACTCTGCAGGCATGTGCCAACTCCTAGAAACATGACACATACATAATAAAGTCAAAACACCAGTCACCAGCCCTGTCACCCAGCACCCACGTCCAGGCGGGGCTCTGGACTCACCGAGGCCCTCCCGGCAGGGGCCGGGGGCTGCGTTCTGATCAGCGTGGTGGTGGTGACGCTGAGGCCTGAGGCCTGAGCTGCGGGCGTGCTGGGCTTCCTTGGGGGATGGGGCAGGGGCTGTCCCTCCGAGGGTGCAGGGCCTGGCGTGCTGGCCTCATGCAGGCCACGCCTGGTCAGCCTGGGCACACCTAATTGGAACTGAATGAGTAAACTGGATCCAGAGGTTGGGCCCCGAAGGCTGTCCACGGCGGGCTTGAGGGAGTTGGGAATGAGGTCACAGGGAGGGAACAGCGCGGTGGGGCTCTCTGTCCCTTTGCGGTCACAGCAGTCATGGTTGGCCCAGGTCTACACGAAGGCAGGGCCCAAGGTGTCAAAAATCGTTGCCCCTTAAGAACACAACCACACAATCGTGGGATCCCAGAGCGGAGAGCGATTCTCGGGCTGGGCCAGACTTCACCAGGGCTGCCCAGTCGCCCAAGGGCTCAGCCGCCGGGCCCTGCTCCCTTCCTCCTGGGGGCTGCCTCTCGCTCACTCTCTCTGTCTCTCTCTGCGTGTGTACATAGAGGAAGGAAGCAGGCAGGCAGAGAGAGGAAGAAGCATTTTATTTAGTTGGTCCTTCAGCCGTTCATGTAACTGTCCGCTGGCCTGGCCAGGTCTCGAGCCCGTGTCCTTGGGCTCCCCACAAGCTATGCCTCCCACGACCAAGGGCTGAGCCAGGAGGGCCCTTCACTGTCATTTTAAACACTACCGTGCAGACCGGTAAATGCCAGGTGGGGTGTCGTTCGCTGCTTCCATGCGCCCCTGCCATCCCCATGACATTGAGTCAGGACAGAGGGCGCCTGTGACTGTTGAGAACGTGGTGGTTGGTCTCACTGGAGCGCGCGAGCAGCCCACACTGGCCTGCGACTCCGCTGCGGTCGTCCTGTCCCCAAGCCGTCCCCTGGGCGGCTGGGCCGGCCTCATGGCCCACGGGTGATCAGGGAGAGCCTGACCTGCATCCATCACTGGCCTGGACAGGACCTCGCATCAGCGGCTGGGGTCTCTGGGCCTGTCCTGAACGTGGAGGAAGCACCCGGACTGAGAGGGACAAAACCGAGACCCTGAAAGCCTGACTGGCCGCATGGCCGTCTCCAGGGGTGGGTGTCAGCCTTTCCCGGGCTCTGTGCTCTGAGTCGGGTCCCTGGCGTCCGGCCCCTGCTCACCTGGTCAGGTGTCTCACCCAGGCGGCCCTGTCCGCCCAGCGTCACCTGTGCTCCCGCCGGGTGTCAGGGGAGGAGGGTCATGCGCATTCCATCCACAAGTGAGGGCTGCATTTAAACAAGTTCCAGTAGCGCTGAGGAAGGGCTGGAAGGCCCAGTGACTGCACACCACCAGGCGGCAGGGCGTCTGGCTCCCCCGGCTGATTCTCCATCTTTCTGGAGGCAGAAATGCAGCAGCAAATCCCTGTCCCAGCTGCGTGAGCGCCGAGGTGCCGGGAGCCTGGGCTAGTCTCTGCGCCAGCTCTCGAAGGGCGAGGGCGGAGTCCCTCTCGGCATTCTTTAATGGCGACTGAAGACCTTTTCCCCTCGTAGTGCTATAAACAATTGTCCTCTGAAGACGCCATATAAGAACAATGGTTTTAGAGCATAACCAACATATGAGACATTCAGAGGTGGTTCCCCTTCGGTTAACAGGTGACAGTGAATGATATTTGCAGCCAACTTACCAACCTGCACGTCCTGGCCTCAGTGGCCTGTATTTGCTGAGGGCTTTCAGCAAATCCCACTCTTCAAGCTCAGATTCTGAGACAGCAGGTGAACCCCCTTTGACTGTGACCTTTAAACACCAGGAGTCTGGGAACCTGATGTGTTTGCAGGTGACAGTGAGAACAGGGCGCTGAGCAGGCCCGGAACCTCCCTTCCTCCACTGTCCCCACTGGCCGGTCCGCACTTTCCAGCTTCTGCCCCAACTTCCCGGCGAATGTCCCAAACACAGACATTCGTCCTAACCTTTCTGGGCCCACGGCAGCACCCCGATGGGTGACCGCGTCTCCGTGCCTGCTGAGTCCTGAGTCTGCTGTGCTGAGGTGTCTGAGCTGCTGGCAGACAGAAGAACTTCTGCAGACAGACGCACGCATCCCCAGGGCCTGTCATCTGTTTCCAGACCCGAGCCTCACGTGTCTAAAGTCACGGACTTGGGCAATCCCCACGGCACGTCCGTTTACGTGAGGGAACACGTTTTGTTGGCCGCGTCCCTGCTTGTACCCTTCTGAACCTGCTCAACGCTGCATCCTTTTATTTAGGTGAAACCGCAAAAAGGATTCCGTCACAGAGGCTTATTTTAACCCTCCAGACCTGGACGCTGTGTTGGGGCGACATCACGCAGAGATGCGGGTGGCAGGCGGTGGCTCCGGGGGTCACGCGCCATCAGACATGGTCTGCAGTCTTCAGTCTGACTCTTGCCAGGCCTCAGAATCGCACACGGGACAGATCTGCTGCACCCGCGTCCGTTCCTGGGCTTCAGAATGAGACGCTGCCCGCAGGGGGCATCCAGCAAGGTGCCCTCAGGAGCGCAGGGGTCGGGAGGCAAGAGCAGGTGCAGCAGAGACTTGGAAATCCTTGGGGCACCGCTACGGTCTGGTTTCTGCCGTTAGACCCCACGGGCGAGCGGCAAGCATCCCCGCGCGGGCTCCCTGCCCCTCTGCCAGCCACCTGCCGACCCCACATCTCTCCCCACAGGGGGTCTCCAGCCCGCTGTGTGCATCCTGCCCGCTGTCTTCACTGCTGATGCAGAACCCAGCCCCTGTCTCTCCCCCAGGAAGGCACGCGGGTGGGAGGAGCAGATCATTTGTTTTGTCCTGGAAAACCAGAGAAGGTGGGCACTTCACCTGGAGGGGGCTTGAAGTGCCGTGGGTCTCAAGATTTAAAGTCAGTGTCGTCGGGAGAGCTCGCCCCTGAGCTGCTCTCGCCTCTGCACTGGTGAGCTGCCCCCGGGAGTCCTCGGCTGCCGGCTGCCTCACCGCCGCAGCTGGGACCCACCGGTGGGACGGCTCCGGTGGCCCGTCTGCCCCGGGCTTCCCGCGTGCATTCTGGGCATGTGGGGCGGCTCACGTGACTTGTAGGTGTGGGACCCTTCCAGGGCAAACGTGAGTGTGTTCCGTGATTGCGAGCTGTTTGCACGCCGAAGACTTTCAGTGACTTTTCTCCAGTGTCCCCCAAATGCCATGTTCTTCATGCTCTGTAATATTTACGGCCTCCAGCTTGAGGAAAGACCAACAGTCTTACTTGGCCACCATTCCCAGGAGGGACTTAAGGTGACGAAGACTGCATCTTCCTGAAGAGGAATGTCTCCCGTCTGTGGGCTTAATGCCCGGTCACCTGTCCCCTTCTACAAAGGGTTGCATATGGTGTCTTAGGATCATACGCGGCCCCATGAGAAGCGGAACCACACAAAGACACAGGGACAGTCATCGTATGACTCCAACTCCATGCTTGAAGAAACAGGTTTTTATTTTTAAATGCACAACTCGTTTAGAGTCTTTACAGGTCCTTTACGAGGAAGGATATACTCTCCAGGATATAGTTAAGAGTGAACTTTATTATTGCAAGTATGATGGTGGGATGTGATGACTTGATTTTCACAGAAAAGTATCACTTTTACTATCAATTTCCTGAATGTTGAATAATTTACATTTTTGTGACCCGAACTTCCAAATATTTTGGCCGTATTCTTATTTGTAATTTTTATGGAGGCCACACTAATTTATGACATTATACATCTTATCATTCTGACCATATTAAACAAAATACATTCATCGGTTATGGAGATCAAACTTGTGGATACCTCATCCATCCACCCATTCATCCATCCATCGTTCATCCATCCTTCGATTGTGCATTTTTATTTTCAAAGTGTGTGGAGTTGAGTTCTCCTGCCAGTGTGGGAACTAGCAGAGAATCATGTCATATGTGATATGTCTCCTTCAACTGACCTGCATTCCTTCTTTAAGGCCAATGTTAACTAATGTTGAAGAGCCTGAGCGTAACATAGAATCTGAGGACTTGAGACTGTCCGCAGTCACCTGTGGCTGGAGCCCAGGCACCACCAGGGAAAGGGGGAGGCAGTGACTGACAAGCAACGTCTCCACTGCGCTGGAACCGCTCCCACTGCGCAGGTGGCAAGTCTGGGAGGAAATCTGGGTCACATCAGGTCATGCAGGTGGAGCCCCCCCTGAGGGGCTGGCACCCTTGTGGGAGGAGGGGACAGTGTCGGCAAGCCGGGGAGAGGGGCTCCAAGCACCTGCATGCTGGCCCCTGACCCAGGACATCAGCCGCCAGCTGTGCACAGTGAGATGTCAGTGGCCTCTTGACCGAGGACATAGTCTCCAAGCACTTTGACCCAACAGTGCTGCTGGGGAGACTGATGCGCAGAGAAGAACACTGTCTGGAAAGAAGGCGGTGCCCGAGGGGACCACTGTCTGTGTCTCTTTCCACCGGGGTGCTGAGGACCATCTGCAATCACCGCGTCAGTTAGAACCGCGTGTGTGGGTGTGGGCCGGGCTGGTCATGCAGGAACCAGCTCTGACGGATGGTCAGGGCGTCTGGGAGTTACTGTCACCAAACGCTGTTGGTCGTGTGTGAATCTGAACAGACGACAATACATACCAGGTGGCTGACAGAGTTACTGCCACCAGCATTACAACCAGCGACTGCAGCCAGATGAAACAACCGATGCTCCCAGGAAAAAAGAGCGCATCAGCCTGCAGGGTAAGTCCAATAGTAAACGCGCTGTTTAAATCCTTCAAGGAGCAATATTAATGGTTAATGTTAGACTAGCTTCCTTTCGATAACCAAAGACCTACAGTTGAAGGTCCCACATATTTCTAGGGTCCCCTGGGCAAGTGTTCCTTTGGAGAAATCTAAGATGAAAAGTAAAGGGTGAACGGCTGCATCTGTGAGGTTCTTAGTAAAGAAATACCAGAACTGTGTACAGTGACGAGATCTCTTAAACAGCGGTGAGGCGTCTCCAACCCCATGATCAACGAGCGGTGTCCCTGGCGTGTCACTCCACAGGGGCCACCGTGCCGGACGGTGTGTATTTACTGAAGATGCAACAGGGGTGCAAGACCATGGGGCGGCCACGATCATACAGAGGACACAGAGGAACAAACAGGAGTGGGCTTGGCTCACGGTCCGAAACTAATGTTTACAGTGAACTAAAGGAAGCCCCCGAACGAACAATATGCAAGTCCTTTGGACTTTTCATGAAGATGCTTCTACTGGGTGGGGCCATACTAAGCTCTGTATCCCCAGCGGGGTGATGCTTCTTTCTTTTTGAAAGCGAAGCCCAGCATGAGAGCAGTTTCTCTCTGTTTGGATGGGAAGTAGTTCCTTTTCTGCAAGCAAAGTGTTGGCTGGCTTCTAGGGGGAGCTGGTGGCTCCCACCCTCCCCTGTCCACCTCTCCCCTGCCCCTGTCCACCTCTCCCCCTGCCCCTGTCCCCCTCTCCCCTGCCCCGTCCACCTCTCCCCTGCCCCTGTCCACCTCTCCCCCTGCCTGAGCGGCCTGCGTGGGCGGAGGAAGGGCACTTCTGACGATTGGGGGTTTGAGGGTTTCAGCATCTGGCAAAACTGAGTCATATTTAGCCCATAGAAGTTGGCCAGAAGACAGCCTTCCCAGCAGAGCTGAAACCCTGGGACGCTGGACAGGGCAGCTTTAGGCTGACCACATTCTTTGCCCAGGTGGGGAGTGAGGTGCATAGGCACCCGAACCCCCGACCCAGCCTCATGTGCCTTCTTGATGTTCCTCAGCTCTTACAGGCAGGACCCTGCTGTCCCAGGGAGCTCTGCCCTGCCTGCTCTTCTCCACCTGCGAGCCTGGCTCCCCCCATCCTTCCCTCAGCCCTCAAACACCCTCAAAGAGCAGATTTCCTATGTACCCTATGCCTGCCTCCGTGCTCCTCCTTCTCCATGGCACTTAGCAGTCTGGTGGATGTGGGCGGACTAGCGGGTAGGACCACTGGAACGAAGCTCCAGCATCCGGGAGTTTCAAGTCGGAGATGGATCACCTCCCAGTTCTGGAGGCTGGGCGTCCACAGCAGGTGTCAGCGGGCTGGTGCCCTCCGAGCTGAGGGAGACTCTGTCCCGCCTCAAACCTGGCTCTGGTGTTTGCTGGGCCTAGATGGCCTCTCTGGCTCCTGAGAGCATTACTCTGAGCTCCGCCTTCACTGTCCTATGGCCTCCCTGCTGCGTGAATGTCGGCGTGTCCAGAATTCTCCTTTGCTCAGAATATCCTTTTCATCCTGCCTGCTCTGAGGACACCACTTGACCCAACGCCTCTGTAATGGCCCTGTCTCCAAATAAGGCCACGTTCCGAGGCGGTGGGATTGGGGCCTCCAGGTAGGCGTTTGAGAGCCACAAGTCAGCCCACAGTGAGGTGTGTTGATAATTTTCCACTTACACTCTGTACCCCCAGTAAAACAGAAACTCTGCAAAGAAAGGGGTTTGGGTGTCCTGCTCACCGCTGTCACTCCACCCAGAGGAGAGCCAAAGGTGATCAAAGGATGATCAAAGGAATGACTGAACCCTAAAGGGGAAGAGGGTGCCCCCGCCCTCTGGTCATATTTGCTAAGATGACAACCGGTACAGAAAGGCATCAGAGGGATCTCTGGGCCGAATATAACTATAAAGGCTCAGACGCAAAAGTCCTGATGTTAAGAAAAGATGCCAGCGCGTTACTGTTTTTTATTCCGACTACTGAATCCTTAATACGAACGTGTCGGTAAGAACACACATCAATACGACCATGATATTCTTAATGTACAGAAACTTGACCCCCGTAATCTGCTCTCATTTGATAACCGGCTTTACAGTGGCGTGTTTCAGAAAGTGTGACCCCGTTTGGTTCCCTGGCTCTGACCCTGCTTCTTGCCTGTTCAGACTGCAGCCTCGAGTGAGCCTCAGGTCTTTTGAGAGCCCCATGTCCAGATGCCCTGCTGCTGCATCCACATTTTGGGGTATCTCCTGACCCATTTTCAGCCCCATCTTGAGCCCAGGTGGAATGAATCGGTCTTATCTCCTTGCAAATAATTGCGTGAGCTATTAGCATGTGAGGAAGCTCATCCAATCACGAAGGACGGCTCCTGCGTCATTTGCATACACCATAGGCACGTCCAATCAGGCTGCAGCACCAGCGCAGGGTTCCAGACTGGCTTCTGCTCCCTGGAAGTGGTGTCTCCGCGCGTTAGAGGGGAACGCCCAGCCCCCAGAAACACTGCTGGAGAATTTGCAGACATCTTCCGGTCTTTTTCTTAAACACAAATTTCAAAACCAAACTATGCAAAAGCAAACCTGTGCATATCCTTAAACTTAGCTACTTCATGGTCAAGATCAACCATCATCTAATCACCCACCAAAGGTCAGTGACTAAGGATTGTCCCCACCCTGATGAGTCCCTGCACAGTTTATCAATTTCAGCGCATTGATTCTGGCACTTCAGGCAGGAAAAGGGCCAGTCTGAGGCGAGCAGGCATTGGCGAAGCAGGGGTTTCACGCTGCTGCTGGGGGATCGGGTAAGCTCATCAGGGCACACAGCCGCAGGGCGAGACATCGGCTGCTGGAGACTGGAGAGCCAGGGCGCGCAGGGTTAGCCGAAGTCACGCATAAAGGTTTCCTGCAAAGGAAAACCCGTGCGGGTTAAAGTTCTCGGCAGGAGCTCTGACCCAGGCGCCAGCAGTGTGGACCCGGGGATGCGCAGACCGCCCTTCCTTTATTACCTGTGGACTTCAACCAAGGCCACTTCTTCTGACTCTGTGCCCTCTGTCAGCAGTGCGACAGCTTCAGAGAGGAGCGCGAGGGTGACTCCAGGTCCCGGGAGCTCACCGGGGAGGAGACGGTCTCCCTCTCGCGTGGCTAAAGTACAGAGATGCAGCCTGTCATCTCCTGGGGTGATGCTGCTACTGTGGACAGAGAACGGAGGCGTGCGCTGCAGCGCCGGGACACGGCCCTCTGGCAGCAGTCTCCTCTGCGAGGCCACGCATCCCCGCAAGTGCACCCCGCAGGATGTGGGTGGTGCTGGGAGCCCCATGCGTCTCTGAAGCGTCACCCCTCCCTGGCACCCACGGAGGCCAGCACTGTGAATGCCACGGAGTGGTGAGAGGAGCAGCGGGCAGGCACCAGGGCCTCACCTCGTCACCACGGGGCCCAGAAGTGCAGCCTGGCAGCGTCCTGCAAGAGACCACCAGGACAGTGCCCGAGAAACACCCCTTCTGCATGGTGCACAGAGGGGAGGCTGCTCCTTGGGAAGGAGCCCCGGAGACGAACGAATTACAGCGATGAACTGTCTTCACTAGCACAGGCATTTTAGCTGGAACGTTGGGAGATGATTTGCTTCCCACCCTGTTGTCTCCTTTCCCATGCCCCCTCTTCCACATAAACACGTAGTCTAACACAGCGGGGGCCAGGGCTGTGCTGCCCCGAGAATCGCATGTTTCCACGCGGCACCCAAACAGGGTCGCCGTGCGCTGGCCTCCAAGCTGGTTAGTTCCGTCGCCATCACGTCCTGCCCGAGCCCTCTGTGTCTATTTCCTAGAACCGCTGTGACAAATGACCCCGGACTTGACACATTTATTCTCCGACAGTTGCGGGCACCAGAAATCGGAACCAGCCTCACTGGGCAGAACCAAAGGAGGGGGGACGAGAGCTGCCGCTGGAGGCTCCGGGGAGCCCGCCCCTGCTCTCCTGGGCTCGCACGATGCCCATCTTAAGGTGGCCTTTTCAGACCGCTCTGTGCCCTGTCTCCTCATTGCCCCCGCCTGTGGTCAGCCTGTCCTTGTCTCTTTGAAGGACTCTGTGACTGCGTGTGTTCCTGCAGGTGGGCCGGGGTCTCGAGATCCTTCACCACACCTGCAACTTCTACTCGGAGTCAGAGTCATGTGCCAACGACGTTCAGCCAATGGCGGGCCACACACTCGATGGCGGTCACACCATGGAGCCTCCGTGCCAGGCTGCACCACCCAGGGTGGAAAAGCACGTTGATGGCGTTTTCCCAACAACGACACAGTCGAGTAACCCCTTTCTGAGGAGGCACCCCCGTCGCTCGTGACGCATGACGATGTGAGATGGTAACTTGAGACTTGGGCGTTAGCATCCACACACTCCACGGCCACTAGCTTGCTCCATGCTCCAAAGAGGAGGCCCCTGGACTTCGGGGTGGGTCGTGCATCGAGGTGAGAAGAGACCGGTTCCCAGCCCGCCGCTCTTCACCGGAGTATTTGAGCCAAGAAGCAAACTGCAGACTAATCTAGACCCACAAACCAGGCTCAGAGTGGGATGGGCGTTCAGTGAACACCTGTTTCAGTGTCCAGCCCACTCCCAGCTGCAGAAACTGACGTTCGCTCGTCGCACACATACAGACCCGTCGTGCCCAGGCAGCTGCTCATCCCAGCGTCCCGTGTGGCCTGATGTGGGTCCTCGCCCCCGACGGTCACACCCGCACTGTGTGTCCGGCGCGGTCGAAGCCACCCCACCTCCGGGAGTGGCGTCTCTGCTCTGTATGTGAGTGTCGCTGCTCCCCAGACAGGCGGCCCCAGCTCTCGCCCGGGGACTGGGCACGGCTGCCCTCCGGCTCTGCTGGCAATCGCTCCTCTCCCTGCAGAGTGTCTGCACCGCAGCGTGGCTGTCAGCCACCTCGTTCTCTAATCCCTGGGTGCTTCCTCCGTTTGGAGCTCTGCTGTTAGGGGACACACGCTTATAGTCACGTGCCTTCCACTTATAGTACTGTGTCCAGGGCCCTCGCTGTCCCTGGTGCTTTCTGCCTTACGACCTGTTTTGTCCGACATTGGCGTCGCCACCCCTGCTGTGGCGGGTGCCTGCTTTCCTCTCCCCGGCACCTGCTGTGCACCTTATGCTGGAGTTCGTCACACTTGTGTGTCAGCAGCACATGCCTGGATTTTACTCAGAATGTTTATATGCTATGTGAGCTATGAACTTGACCTTCACTTTTTAAATCATTTTCTGCAGGACAGGTGAAGCAGGAATGACAGCAAACCCGAGGAGACGGGAGGAAGCAGCGCTTGAGTTTTCTTTCAGTTGTTCAGACTGGGTGTTCACCCCGGGCCTGGGGACTCAAACCCAAGGCTATGTGCATCCTCCAGGTGATGGGCCCAACCTCCCAACTCACGCACGCACGCACACACAGTCATGTGCGTGCACACACTCGCACACACCTGCCCGTGCACACTCACACCGTCTTCACACTCACACACACATGTACACTCCCATCCACACCCACATACTGTACAGTTGTGACTCGCTCACCTGGAGCACCTGTCCCGGCTACTCCGCAGGCTCAGGCCAGGCCCACGGCCGCTTTCTTTTGCTCCAGGTGGGGCCGTCGCCAGGTGGCCGCCCTAGAGTGTAAATGGGCTGTGATTTGAAGATCGGCTGCAGACATCGACACTGGGCTTTGAGGTCCAGTGGTCTCTCTAGGGTCCTTGACACTCTGTTGTCCATCTGATCTTAGGTCAGTTACTCTAAAGAAGCGCCTTAATTTTACTGCGTTGTAAGCACTTTATTACACACTTTGGATCCTGTTTATAAGCACTTAGCATGTCGCCTGACTTATAATTAGAGGCCTGTGATTTTTACAATTAAGAATTTTGTATTTCTCTGATAATTTGTGTGTCTTAAATATCAAACCAAAAAATAAAAACTATTATCCAAACTACAGAAAAATATTTATTGGATACATTCTATTCATTTTTTATTTCCCAAAGAGATAGGGGTCAGTGAAGCCTGTCCTGGTCACGTGAACGCTGCTGCCTTCTTTTTCCAGGCACCTAAATATCTAAATATGAATATCTAAGCTTTCTTTAGATGCTTGGGAGAGCTTTGCCATTTTTCACAGACCTATCTGAGGTGGCCTGCGATTATGCGCATCCTTGGACAAAGCTGACCTTGAGATTTTACTTTCCTGACTTGGGCGTCATTCTGGCCACAGGGCACTGGACGGGCACTGCATCGGAAGGGCGTTGGCGGGCAGGGCCTTGAGGAGGAACATTGGCTCTGGTGGCCCTGAGGAGCGTGTAAAGACCGGCAGCGACTGCAAACGGACATGCCCGACGATGACAGGCTGAGCTGACGGCTGAGCGCTTTCAGACGCTGCTGTCGCTGTGGGGGGTGTGCGTGCTTCAGCTTGATTTCCGTTCCCATGAAAAGTTAGTGGTTGAGGGAAGGGGACGACTGGGTGAAACGGGGAGGGTGATTAAATGCCAACTCTTGGCTCTGATGGCGCCCCCCTGGGATTGGCAGCAGAAAAGCAAACATCACTCCAGGCATCACCGCGTGAGCTCCGATGCATCCTCCGCTGGGGTCCTGCACAGCCCTGGCCTTTGACCAGCCACGAGGCACATGGGAGCCTCACCCAGGAGGAGGACTCACTCTTGCTTTTCCCAACACCCTCCCCCAGCAGGCAACACGCCAGCAGCAGGGCCCCGTCACAGGGCCAACCACTCCACTACGCACAGGCTGTGGGCATCTGAAGGGTCCTGCCACTTCTCCATCACAAAGTTGTGAGAGTCTCCCGGTGACTGCGGTCCCTCGAGTCACAGTCCAAGATGCCAAATCCAGTGTGGGCTTCCGTGCAGTGGTCAGCACCCTGCCTGTCAGCTGAAGACGGGCAGGTTCCAGGGCTGAGGACCCCGTTTCTGGGGGCACGGTTGGACACTGAGGCTCTGGTCTGGAGCAGCCCTGCCCGGGCTGGAGGGAAGGCAGGGAGAGGCAGTGACAGTCCACCCTTCTGCAGTGCATTTCAGACACTGGAAGTTGAATCAGTCAGCACCCACCAGGAGCAGCAGACAGGCCCGCTGCTCTGTTGGCCCTCTGGGGAGGGAGGGAGCCCCATGCCGTGTGAACACGGGGCCATCGCAACACGAGACACGCTAAGAGGAAACAAATATACGGAGGCTTCCAGAGGCGGGGAGGCTGGACCCGGGCCCAGTGGAAGAAAACACGGTGGGCGGTCTGGGGAAGTCTGCCAGCGGTGAGGATCCGCTTTCGGGTGCTCCCTCGGGGCTCGTTACGACCCCTCGCGATGTCGCCTCTCTGTTCGTTTTGTCTAAGTGGGTTGACAGATGAATGACTTTCCTCAGTAATTTGCCTTTGCGATTGGTCTGTGTCTCCTGCCTCCCTCGCCAAGGACTGGCTCCCTGGGGGTCCACACATTGTTCCTCTGGTCTCAGGCCCTTCCAGGGAAGAGGGAGGTCCCGAGATGCAGCTGCCAAGCTTCATCAACTTTATTACAGACTGTGTTCATAGGCATTAAAGAGCAAAGCACACACCCTTCATGCATCTGGACCCCTCCGTGACTCTGAGGGGGCTGCTGGGCTTCATGGGGAAATGCAGTAAGAAAGGCCAAGGCAGGCTTGCCCTAGACGTGGCTTCTGTCTGGGAGGAGAAACCTACATGGCAGCAGGCTGGCCTTTGTGTCCCAAACTCAGCTCTGGGGAGTGGCCCCAGAAACACCCCCGGAAGTAGGAAGGGTGGACGCGGAGCCGTTTCTTCCAATCCTGCGTTTGACAAATCTAGAAGGAGACAGGGGCGCAGGGCCAGCCCTGGCTGAGAGTTGATCCTGTTAAAGAGCTCAGCACAGGGGGCCCGGCTCTGGGCACCTGGAGTGGCAGAGGGTCAGCTGCTCTCCCAGCACAGCCGGCGGCCCCCCGCATGGCCTCGGAAAGCACGACGCGGGGTGCAGCGGGCAGAGGGCTCCAGGCCGGCTCCCCTCGCAGATAGCTCTGCCTGGTGACATCGGCTCCTCCATGACTGCTTATAAACGGCTGATGCTGATTAGGCTCCCAGTACTCCTCCAGCAGGAGAGAATGGACATTCGCTCTCATAAAATTCCTGTGTGCCTGTGACCCTCGGCCGGACTTATCATCAGCCACGAGGCGGCTCCGAATACAGCTGTGCACACCTGCTCAGTTAGGCTGGGCGCCTGGAAGTGGGGCGTCTCTGGAGCAAGTGAAGAGCTGCCGCCGAGGCTGCGGCCTGTGGCGCCCACAGCCAGGCCGGAGGGGCGTTTCCCACACCCTCGCCCATGCCCGTGATGCTCGCATTGCTTCTCATCACCGTCCTAGCGAGGGTGAAAACTCGACATCGTGATTTTGGTTTTCATTAGCCAGCTTCTCCTGAGCATGTGGGCCACCGCATTGTTCCCTCTGGACTCTGCGAAGCCCCTTTGCCGGCTTTCTGGTTGCATGATTTGTCTCTATTCTTAAGCCATCGTTCAGGGCTCTGGGTTTAGGCCTCTATCGATACACAGATTGTAAATATTTTCTCCCATTCTTTGAACGGCCTTTTCACTCTGACAGTGTCTTTAGGGTGTCGACGTTTCTGCTTTTGATAACATCCAATTATTTATTTTTCCTTCGGTTGCCTGTGCGTTTAGGTTCTAAGAAACTTGCCAAATCCAGGATCTTGCTAATTTATATCTTCTAATAACCTTATAGTTTCAGCTCTAGCACTTAGATGTCTGATCCATTTTGAAGTGACTCTTACATACGAAGTGAAGTAGGGGTCCAGCTTGATGTTTTGTGTTTGTGTCTCTGGAACCCCATTTCTTGAAAACACTGTTCTTTCTCTACCGAATGGTCTCGGTGGAAGCTTCACTGTGAATGCAGACAAGAACAGAATCGAAATCTGACTTATGTTTTCTAATTTCAGAGTCCACTGGAGTCATTCTGGTGCTTTTTGTTGGGGTGTCAACATTTTTGTTAATTTTAAATATCATGTTTTAACATGATTCGAAAATAGGATGCCACTTTCTAGAAGCTTCTCAGGTGTGACCTGTGTAAGGAGACACTGCACAGCACCTAAGCCCTTCTGCCTGCTGTGGCTGCAAACGCTCTTCCCTTTGACACTTAAGTCCAGTCCCTACAGGCAAAACCCCCAGCGACCCCCACCTCGCCACTCTTCTTCCTCTGACCCTGTCACGCGCGCAGATGCGCACGGTGGGCGCCCGCTGCCGTCAGCCCCTCTCCCTCCCGGCTGTGAGCCCCTTTGCCTTGCTGCTTCCTGGACAGGGCCCCGCGAACACACGCCTCCCTCTCCTGCACGGCCGCCTCTGCCCAGATCGCCGGGAAGAAACGGCGCTGGGGGAAGACTCTGTGCGCCGCCCATGTGGCATCTGTCGCTCGGGAGGGTTGCAGAAGGCACGGAGCGTCCTTGTTCTTCGTCTTCTGCAAGAGTGTGGCCTGAGCCGCTGGGAATGTAGGCGCCTCTGCCACCCCGACATCGTCTGTTACGGGACTGACTTCCTCCGGCCCCAGGACGCCACACCCTGGACCTGGGACGGCTCGCGCTCTTGGTCTCCTTCCAGCAGGCTGAGGGGATGTCCCAAGCAGCCAGGCTGAGAGGAACCCTAGGGCCAAAGTACCCCCCTCCATGAAAGACCAGCCTCTTACGCAGTGTGCAGGGAGCCTCCTTTCCGGCAGGGCCAGCGCTCTGTCCTCCTGAGACCCTGGCTTTGTGCGGTGGGCGCTGCCCCGACGCCAGTCCGCTCCGAGGCGCTTCTGATGGAGGGTGAAGCCAGGTCCTTGTGTGGATGGGAAGGCGGGACGTGTGGGGCCCCTCTGATATCCCACGGGGTGACTCACTGGGAGAGGGGTGCACAGGCCTGACAAGAAAAGCAGCAGAGCCAGGGGCCTGGAGCCGACTCTGGGGTTGGATTTGGGCATGAAGAGCGGGTGGCTGCGCTCTCCAGACCCGTGTGCCCGCGCTCTGGCCTCGCGTCTCAGCTCCTGGGCCTGGGAGAGACCTGGGCCCCCGGTGCTGCACTGGCAGCTGGCATGGACCAGTCAGAGGCCCGCTGGAGAGGATCTGGGGGCAAGGGCTCTGAGGCTGAGGGCCCAGCAGGAGCCTGCCCCGTGGCCGAGGCCCTCCGGCGGGGCTCGTGGAACCAGCAGTGGCCTGAATTTTCTTGGACTCATTTGCATCTAAAGCAGGGAGAAGTATTTAGGTGAGCTCAGCTTCCAGAGCAGCCATGTCACAATGGTGGAAAGTTGGAACACAGACAGAGAAACTTTCTAGGGACACGGTAGACAGAGGACTTCTCGTTCCAGAGTCTAAGAAGGCCCGTCCTCTGCCAAGACCAGAAGTGCCTCCTGCAGCCCGGAGTGCGTGGGAGGTGTGAGTGCAGGGCGCTCGCTTAGAAACAAAAGTGGAAGAAGATGAGAAAAGGCCTTTGTATCTGCTTTTGAGACTAAGGAGTCATAAAATTACTTGTTTGATTTCTTGAAAATCATTTAATACCCACACTTATCTCCACTGAGGACGTAGGTAAGTGTGTGTGTGTGTGTGTGTGTGTGTGTGTGAGTGAGAGAGAG
>RJWH01005119.1:0-85049 GCA_004363575.1 Solenodon paradoxus | reverse complement strand
GCTTGAGAAAAGTACAGCAATTAAAATAGATAAGGGTAAAGAATATGCGAGCTGTGCGTGATTTGAGATTTGCCCCGAACTGCTATTTTCTCTAAATTAGACATATGATTTACCCTTTTTAGCCAAACAATATTTCACCAATGACTATGACTACGTGCATTCTCAGCTGCCTTCAATCAGTTGTATGACAGCTGGTGTTAACTGTTTCAACCCAGGGGCTGTCTACTAGCTTCCCACATTGTAGTCCGTAGTTTTCTCTTTCTCATTACTGAGAAGTTGAGGAACTTAGTGAGAGACATGAAAAAGCCATCCTGTTCATTTGAATACTCTCCTGTCTCTTAGTTTCTGCTTTCTTGTGAAATGTGAAATTCTTCCTTATTAGCCAGGGTGATTAGCTCTCACTAGCAGAAATTGTGTTTGTTAGTCCTTGTCCTGTAGGTTTCCCCTTTGTTCCACAGTCATGTCATAGATACTTCGTTCTACTTCTTTATTTAAAGGAAAGTTGAAGGCAGGACCTTGGGAGTGTGTATTGACTGCGCTTGTCTGAAGGTGGTGGGCTTAACTGGGTCTCCATCAGGGAGTATCTTATTATCTTTTCCATAATTTCAGAAAGGAAAAGAAGAATTGTGTCATTAAAATAGGTTCAAGCATCTTAAAATTATACACTATAACTCAGCAAAAAGAAAAAATGCAATTGCTTTAATGGAATAATTTGGGGTTTGTTAGTGTAAAGAAAAAAAAAACCTTTAATATTTCATCTTTCACTTAACCTTCCCTTTCCTGAGATGGCTGCCTTCTCAAGATTAGTGATAATTCTAGAGACTCAATGGAATAAACTTCAGTGGTCCCATCTGAAAATCATATACTCATTCCTTACTTTTGGTTGCATAGTACTGGTACTGAGTTAAGGATCTGCAGCTGGAAGTGCTTCCCACATGGATAAAGGGTCTGTCAGAAACTGTGTTTGGAGAATAGTTCTCTGTGTCCTCTTCAATGTCCTTGCTCCTCCACTAAGCAGACTGGGTTGGGAGTTGCAGAAACCCCGTAAGATTCATGCATCTGTTTTATCACAAACAGATCTTAATGGTCTCCGACCCAAACCTGATCTCTCGTGGAGCAAAGGGAAGGCCCATGGTCGTGCAGAGAAATGAGACCAGAGTCTCTGGGGTGAGTGGGAGGGAGGCAGGTGGCTCAGCCTTTAATGTGCTTCAGCACCTGGGTTTGCCTCTGCGGTCACAAGGGACCTCTCCTGCCACACTTACCAAGCCCCGGTCCCCCAGGGATTATCCTGTCCTGTGACCCTCCCTGGCATTCAGTCACCACCAAGGGTGAACATAAGTGTGCAGCCTTTAAATCCCCAGATGTTAGTGCTGGCAGGAACAGATATTTGATAAGCACGTGCTTTGTGTTCACTCGTCATTAGCTGAGTGTTTTCACCACCCTTTTCACGTTGAGGAGGCCGAGGAGGAGGAGCAGAAGCAGGACTGGTCATACTGTCTCTGGGTGACAGGTGTCTGAGGAGGTGAGGGGGCAGGAGAGAGAGGCACTCGGTGTAGTGTTTCCAAACTCAGGTTCATCTGTAAGTTTTTCCAAAATTCACCAGTCTCAAACATTTTTCCAATATATTTACTGATAAAAATGTATTTGAATTGTTCCTCAACGTGCAAAGCTAGTTGATGGAGGTTCACTGTATAAATCACTGTAGAAACTGTTGACCACAGATGCCAGGACTTTGCTCAGATGTCTGCCTCCCCAGGTCCCGGACAGTGAATTTGCGTGTTTAACCACCACTGAGATTGCTGCTGCCAGACTCCTTCAGTGGTGCTAAGTAGAGAAAGCCCGATCAGCACCCCTGTGTCCTCACACCTGCACCCTGTCTCTACAAATACTACTACTGGTTCCCATAAAATCGTACAGCTTCTCCACGGGCGGCAGTCTCTGCTCTCCCCTGGCAGGTGAGAGGGGACTGGGGAAGATTGCTATGTCTGGGCGAGGTGAGTTTGGGGAAAACCTATATTTGTTCACAATTATGTTGTTTGTTGAGCATCTGCTGTGTGTCACAGATCTGTGAGGATGCACTGTGCCTTGCACGGAGCTGGGGCCCTCCGTTGCATTTGGGAGTTAGTTCTATAAGCTTTGGATTGGGGATTGATGTGTTTGTTTTACCAGGAGGATTTAGATGCCAGGCTTTCATTCTTGAGAGGAGAAATTCTCTCTTTTTCATTATCACTGAACGTAAAAGTAATGTGTATTGATGGCATGAAACTTGATGGAGTGGGAGACAGAAAGGCAGGGAGGATTAGTGTTTGTGAGGGCATATTGGTGGGTGTTCATTTATGTGCAAGATTTTATTCACGTCTAACCAGTGCTGGATGGAAGATGTATACCTGTACTTGGAAGCCCTGCTGTCTTCAAAAAGTAGATTAACTTTCAAAGTTTTAATCCCTTGCCCTCCATTATTTGAGTCAGAGGTTCAAGAATGTTCAGCTCTGGACAGAGAGAAGGCTGAGCTGTCAGAATGCTTCTCTGAGCTGCTGGAGGCCGTGCACAAGGGAGAAGAGACTTGTCAGGTCAATGTTCTGGTCTAAGGTTATTAGAAAGAGACAAAATAGAAGATTCTTTTTTAGTTCTGCTAGCCCCTTTATGCGGAAAGCCTCAGTCTACATGAAGATTCTGGTTTGACCGAGTTCTCTGCCCAGTGCTGGGCCAGAAATCTGAAGCAGGAATCTGGGGACATCAGAGTGGCCGCTCTTCAGGGGCGGTCTGGTGGGGCCCCATGCATTTGTACTGCACAGGGTGATACTGAGCAGCCTATCCAGACCCGCCTGAGCTCTGGGGTCATCGGCATTGCAGGAGGTGCTGGATTTCGGTCCTGATGAGCCGTCACCTGTGTTCCCTTTGTGCCCATGTGCGGAAGTTCTGACAAAAGGGAGGGGCATCAAAGCGCTGGGGGTAACTATGCCGGTCCTCAGAGGCACGCTCCTGCTCCAGTTCTGCCTCCACCTCATCTGAATTCTGAACTCTGGTGGTGGGTTTGGCTGCTTTGCAAGTTGAGGCTGGTTGTCTGGGAACCTTGTTGCAGAACCCGGGGCCGCACGGGACGGGTGCCACTGGGAGGAGGGGGAGGTGTGCCAGGGGCTCGCTGTGCGCATGTGTAGCTCCCCAGGTAACTCAGTCAGCCGGGTATTAGGTGAGCGGTGACCAAGGGACCGCAAGTCGGGGGCGCGGACAGCATGTGTGTGGCAAGTTTGCATGCAGGGGTATAGGTGGGGCATTGAGTCTAGTCCTCAAGACACTTGGCGTGTTTGCACTGGGTGCCAGGTGCTGTGGGAGGAGAAACTGAGATGCTTTCTCACCGCCTGGCCATGTTCCCAGAGGTGCTCAGGGCTCCCCCAGGGGCTGGGAGGTGAACAGGGAAGAGTCCATTAACGGTGATGCATCGGTGTTTCAGGAAAGGTTGCGCCTCTATTTCTACTGAAAGAACGTCACTTTCACATTCCATTGGTGACCGGAAAACATGAATCGAGAGTAAGTTCAGTGTGATAATATTTATGTAAAGACTGAAACAACTACATAATATTAGTGTTTGTGTGTCTTATGCAACTTTAAATCAATTTGAGATGCACTTTGAAATTGCAGAGAAAGGAAGGTACACATTCAACTGAAGAAAAGTTTTATGTCTGGAGATCAAGCTTATTGATTAGGGTCTTGAGAATTTTTCTGTTGTTGCTTCTGTATTTTATACTTATTAATAAATTAAATGTGATTTTCTGTGTGGTTTTCTATCACCGCCAGAACAGGTTTCCACATTTTTAAGAGCTTTAACAACCATTTGTCGGTTTGAATTCATGAGTCCAAATTCAAATGGATTGGCTGGGCTTTCTTTTAGGTTCAAACGAGGTCAAAATCCAGATTTCAGAAGGCATGGGCTCTTAGCTGCAGCCTCTGGGGGAGAATCTCTTGCAGATCTAGTTGGATTGTTGAGACTCTGTTTCCTTGTCGTGGTTTCCACGTGTCCCTTCTGTAGTCACACTTCATACTTGGTATTCCCTAAGTGGAGAGAAAATTCTTTGTTTACTCAAAAATTGACTTTTGATCCAATAGCATATATTCTAATTGAAGAAGTCATTCAGGTATTTCATATAAATGTTTTTGGTCTAATGGTTCATAGTTTCTCATTAGAAATTATTCACAAGGTGTGACTGAATTCAGTTCACGAATCTATGAACTGGAAAATGAATTAGTGCTCTCCAGTCTACATCATGCAACATTCATCCCCACTATATCTGTCCCCATTGTGCCTGCATTCTCCCACCCATGTGACAAGTAGATCTGCAGCAGGTATCCTCAAGACTTCACTCACACTCCTGATAAGTGTTATTTGCATCTTCATTATTCTCCCATGTCTGTTCTGCACATTTGAACCTCCATGGACTCCTATACCCCTGAATCCACAAGTGTCAGCTCAATCCTGCTCTTCTTCACCAAAACCCTAATCCTCCATATCTTCCCTTTCTTGCCCTCTAGCCTCTCCCTGTTCCAATGTCTTTAACTCATTTCTCGTATCTTTTTTGTCAACTGCCCTCAAATGTCCCAGTCATCCACTATCAGGTTCCATCAATTTCCACATGACCCTGCACCTATCCCCACCTCCCCCTGCAATCCTAACCCTTTCTCATGGACCCTTCAGTGCACCAGTGCCCACTATTATCCCAGATCCTTCTAGCTCCCTACAGCCATTGTAACTCCCTCTGCCCAACATGTTCTGTAAACTCAGTCTTACCTTCCCACCCTTTATGTCTGACTGGATCAATAAGTAGCTGGGGATTCCTTTACAACTATGTATCCCTCTTCCATCCTAATCTTCTTTAACCTTTCATTGACTCTGTGGTTCTGCTGTCATGTATCCAAGTTGCCTTCTAATGAGCTTTACAATTTATGCAGGATCTACTTTAGCCTCTTCATTCTCATTTCCTTCATCCTGTATCCCTTGTCACATAATATCCCATGTTCTCAACGTATCTTCCTCCATATACCCTGGAATGCCCTCAATGCACTTAACCGCTCAGTGATAATTATCTTTCAGCCCTTCTGTGGGTTGATTTGGGTACTTCAAATAAGTAGCTCAAATCCTAACCCCTGTGGCTGAATAATCAACCTTATTGGGCAATAGAATTTCTGCAGATGCAATCAATTTAAAATCAGGTCTTAATGAATTTGTCCATAACTACCTTATAAGAGGGTAAATTGGACACCCAGAGAAAAGTGGTGTGACAGTGGAAGGAAACTGAAATGTCTCATCTATAATCTAAAGGGCCCAAGGATTGCCAACAACCCTCAGAGTTAGAAAGAGGTGCGGAAAGACTCACCCTTATAGTCCAAAAGCATGGCATCCCCACAACCAGATTTCAGATCTCTAACCTCTAGCACTCTGAGAAAATACATGTTTGTGAAGCTGCCCAGTGTGTGGTAATTCGTTACAGCAGCTGGAATTAGCTAACGCAAGAGACCCCGCCCTCTGTCCTCTGCACCCTGTGCCCCACACTTGGCCTTTCCATCTTATCCCTTCACCCCATTGTTTTCATTGCTCTTTCTTACATCACTATCACTAACTCACCATCACCTCTGCAAACTTTCCAGTCATGCCACTGTGCTCCTGACGTCAGGGGCCAAGCTTTGCAATATCTGAGTGCTGCATGTCATGAGAACTGTCCTTATGGGGTTTTCCACGTTGCCTGTTGTGCATAGGGTGAAAAGGCTCCTATTTTCAGGCATCCAGAAAACAGAAATTTTTGACTCCTTTTCCATCTATAGACTTTCTGGAGATTATTTGTTCATGTGACTGAGTGAGGTTTTATGACCCTGAGCATGAATATAATCTTGCATCATTGTAAGCATGTTTTATTATGAGTGTGTATTAGTAGGTCTGTATATGCTTGTGTGTACATGTGTGCTTTGAATGAATGTCTGGCTGTGAGTGTGTCAGTAATTGTGTGTATCTGATTGGGTGTGAATGTCAAGGCACATTTTTGCAAATTTAAATGCATAAGTGCATTTGTGTAGAATGAGTTTCCATTACTAAATTCATGAGCTTGAGAATGTGGTGTGACCATTTTGACAGAATTTGTCTTAAGTCTCCAGACCTAATGAACATCAGAATGTTTTCTTTTGCCATGTTGAAAGCTGCACACCCAAATATTTCTCTGTGCTCTCCACATTGCTTTAGGGTTTAACATTTACCAGGTCATATATTCAGAAGTTTTCCACTGTATATTAATAATTTTATTTGTATAATTAAAAATATAATGCATTTATTTGCAATTAAAATACTTTAAAATTATTGGGGCACAACTTAGTGTCTCTTGCATGTTACTTGATTATAGTGTGACATTTTAATTCTAGTGCTTAGGACTTTGAAAAAGATGATTGAATAAACAATTCAATTTGTGAAAAACATAATTTACATTTTCTGATTATATTAGAGATATTCATATATGTCATTCAGTCTCAGCAGAGCCCAGAAAACTGGAGTCATGGATAATGAGAAGAAAAGGGCTGATAATAGAGAAACATGAAGTGAAGAGAGAAAAAATGCTCACCATTAACCAACTGGTATGGTTTGGAAGAGCAGTGCAGACAGGGAAGGTGGAGAGGAGGCTGTAACATGACACAAAGCTGGTCAGCAGAACAAGGGTGGGTTGGGTGACTGATCTCTGGAGAGGTCTTGGATAGCATTAGTTGTGTGATTGTACTGGAGATACTCCTGTGTCTGCACCGCATGGAGACTATGGAACCACTGGTCCAGAACTTGACAAAATCATCAGGAATGATAGCAATGCACCCAACAGTGAGATGTGACTTTTCCTTGAAATACAGAAACACAATCCAGTGTATTTTTGTGTGTGATGCTTTTGCTGCTAAATTTTCCAGTCGCCCCTATATAGCAGGAAAAAAAAAAAAAAAGTTGGCTCAATACACTTAGCATCTAGTTAAGGAACATGTGAGTGTCATATAGTTGGAAGCACTCTTTAAGTTTGTGTCCTGTAGTTCTAGGAACAGTTCATGATCATCCCTTTTCATTCCAGAGGCAGCTGGTGCCCAGGGACCACTTCTTTCAACAGTTTTAACCATAGAGCACAAGTTTGCATCCAAAGTTATCGAGGAAATATTTCAACCACAAATCTGCCGTTGTCTTTTTGAGTCTTTCAGAAAGAAAGGAGTTGGCTACAGTCTGGTATTTGTGAATCAAATATGTGGACCTTAAACTTACGAAAGAAAGGGAAATAATGGTGATAGAGAAGAGAAATTCCCCATGATCCTCATTAGTGATGGAAATAAAATAATAATTTCTATTGCCAAACACATGGAGTCCATTCTGCTAATTTCCAGATGACTGATGCTCATCCTCATGGTCAATGCTTCTTACGTGGAAATATGAGACCAGAATTACATGTTTAATGTGAACTAAAATATTATATTTTACATTTGCTGCTGGTTCTAGTCCAAAATATTTACAGTTTTTCTTTTTTTGAGACATCAATCCTTGATCATAACAAGGATTTATGTAATAGTATGAATCACTGATATATATAACATAATATGACATATTAAGTTTTTAAATGTTCCTGCCTCTGTGATTAGACACTCTTGTGATTTTTACTTTACAGAGGAAAATATACTAGATACAGAATGATTTGCTCAACTTGCCAGAATGCATACTGTGCTTAGGAGCAGAGAGGTAAGTCTCGTGGCAAAGATGGAGCTTTTAATCACATTGCTCTATTAATAAATCAAGACAGTAGATTTTTACATGATTAATTTGTATATTTAGTTTTACTAGCTGGTATTTTGTTTTAGACTGATAATATTTATCATTTTTATTGTTGTAAATTTCCCTATGTATAAAATCCATTCTATAGGTCAGTATCAATTAGGAATAATGATTGAGAGTTGCTTGTAAAAGTAGCTGGACTTTTTGCAGTATGAAATGAAAGAAACCTGCCCCTGACCAGCTTGAATAGTGAGCATATGACTGACTGAATATTGTAAAAGACTCATTTGCTTTTACGCCAGGATCCAAGTACTGTCTCACCTATCACGGTAATTGTATAGTCATCACATTTGGCACATTCTATGTGATGCTCTGAGACAGAAAACTTAATCTTGACTAAAATACTGGAGAAGTAAAATGATTACTGTTTCTGTCATATATTTACCTATTCATACCTGAGTTCAGTGACCTGTGGCAACATTTGCGCGAGCTTGTGCATGGTATGCAGGGAGGTTGTGTGTTGACCTTGGCTTGTTCATAACAGAGTGAAACCAGGAAAAAATATCAGAGTGCATTCGTGTCTGACAACCAGTGTCTGAAGTGCCCAAACACAAGTTTGCTACCTTTCCTTAAGTGCTCTTTTTTTTTTAATATATTTTTTTCCTACTGCTACATTTGTTCTCAATACTTTGTTACTAGAGAGCAGATTCACCCCTGAATGTCAATAACACACCACAGTCATCACCAAAGTTCTAGTGCCAATCAACCACTCTTTTTTCACTCTTTCAACCCTGGGGCCCCACCTCTTCCCAATTCCCCTGTGATAAATGCAGTCTTACATTCAGTCCTGAGAGTTTTGCTGTTTTTCAGTTCTTTTAATTTTGTCTCTTTATTCCATATATGAGTTTTCATCATGGAACTTGAGGCGATTATTATAGGTAAAATAAATCAAAGTATAATTGCTCTTAGTCTAATTCACAGGACAAAACAGTCACATCATGATCATCATTGAATGTTGTAGTGACAGAATGAATGTCTGCCTGAAGTGCATCAGAACCCGGAGTCAAACTGTCATTTGATCACACAGTTTTTACAGACGATCGTGTGATTCTTGTAGATCTACCCTCCTCTTAATTATAATCATGGACATATGACACACACCCTTTCCAAAAATACTTATAATTTAATCTATGATCTGCATGCAGTATGCTGAAGATTGACTTTAGCACTAGGTTAGTAAGCACTAAGCATATTAGATTTCATTGTCACATGGATTTAAATGAGAACAGTCAGCAACGACTACTTTGTTACATTAAGCAGTATCAGAGATGGGTCTGTTTTCTAGAAGCCCTATTTCTACTAGCTCAGGTCATGATTCAGGAATCATCTACATTCCTTGCAGCTTTGGAATCAGAGCACTTTTACCCAGAAGCTTTCCTTCTACTGACTGGATCATTCCCCAGTTCCTGATAAGTCTCCTTCCCTTACAGACTCTGTCCTTCAGACTGAAACGAAAAATACAGCACACATTTCTGCTTCCAGGACAGTGGACCTGTGTGATGGTTTTAATAGTCATTACATGTGTGAAATGGATGTTGGCAGACCCTGGGATGCAGTATGTGGCTCTGTGACATAATTTCCTTTCTGAAGTTTTTTTTTTTTTTTTTTTTACTTGTGGAGTATTTGCAGCATTGCATTTATTAAATCAGTTTCTTATTACTTTGAAGTTTTTTACATTCAGGAATATATTTCTCTGTATTTAAATATTTGATGGTTTCAGACACTTACTAAACTTTGTGCCAGAAAGTTCTCCTTTATTGATTATGTAGTATAAGATACTCAAATACCAGATACACATTAGAATAAATATCATAAAAAAAGAAAAACGTTAATGTTTTATTTCAGTCTAATGACCATTTTAATTGGATATTCCTAGTCCACTCTATTTCTTTCCTCCATTTTTAAGAAAGTGATGTTTTTTCCCATGTGGTTTTTTAAAGAAAAAAGCTAGGGAAGAATGAAGGTGAGTAGGCAGCCAGCAGAAAGAGAGAGGAAGAAGCATTTTACTTTATCATTATTTAGTTGTTCATACTGCTTGTATCTCTTTGGACTGGGACTCGAAGTCAGTCACATGTGGCTTGGGTTCCTTTGGAGGTGATTGACCTAACCGCTGTTCCACCAGGTCATGCGTCCATATAATTTCTTAATTTAGGTCTCTAAGATTTAGGTCTCTAATCTAGGTCTCTAAGATTTCTAAATCTCTGAATGTTTACAGAAACAAATCACAAGGGATTAATTTTGTAGCTCTTATAAATTTAGTCAAACACTACTTTTTCTTTTATGAAAATTTAAGTGAAAAAATAGTAAAAAATATTTATTATCAAGTATAAAGAATAATATACTATAATAGGAGAGATCCCCTTTGCTCGCAATCTTCTACTCTATTTGTTATTCATACAGACTTTATATCTCCCTGTCAAAGGAACAATGACAGTAAACAAGACCAATATCTGATTTTCTGCATTCCATGCATGTGTAGAAAGTGGTATCGCCTGATAAAGGAAGAAGGATAAGACAGTTTACCCACAATAGAAATTCACTTCTCTTACTTGCTGGTTATAAAATTTTCAGTAAGTTATTCAATCTCTCAATGCCTTAGTTTCATAATCTTTATAATGGGAATAATAGTGTTTTGAGGTCACAGTGAGAAATGAATCACTCTACATAAAAACAAATAGCGAAATGCATGATAAAACATCACTAATGTTATTTGTTTTCACTTTCTCCTCAAATATAATTGTGCATGCTGCTAGGGTCTTTGGGGTAAATTTCCTTTTGTCTTATTATGAGAAGCATTACAGAGAAAAGTTATCCTGCTCTTCTGACACCTAATATTTTGCCACTCTGAAAACTTGCTGTCTTGTTTATATGCTCCCAGTTAGTCTCTGTACTTACTAGGTTTATTGCACTCATTTCTGTGTATTTTGTTGCGATTAAAAAAATTTTGTATAGACATACACTAGAGTCCACTTTTCGTGACATACGTTTCTATTGAAGTGTAATTTTCTTTTTACCATAAGTAGTAATGACAGTGCAGCCTTGAGGACTGGGGACATTGATGGGGAAAAAATTTCCAGTTTCTATCTACTAAAAGCACTTGTAGTTTACATCTCCAAAGAGACCCCTGCTGTGTTTAGGCGAGAGTCTCTTTCCTATGGTCACTAGAAGCAAACAAGGATCCATTCAGAGAAGCAGGAATACTGGTCTCACCTGCGAGGGACTGGCTGTAAACTCATGGTCTCTGGAGCGTCACATCACTGAGTTGTTGTTCTGCTTAGAAATGAATTTTTGTAATTTGGAAACTACTGAGACATTTCATGAGTATGTAATACATCGTTTTCAGCTTGCTGCTTTTAAGATTCTCTGACTTTTGTCAAGTTAATTACAGTGTTGTCTCTTGTAGATCTCTTTGGGTTCTTTTTATTTGTAACTCTGGACTTCTTCTACCTGAATATCTGTGTTCTTCCCTAGAATAGGACTTTTTTAGCAATTGTTTTCTCAAATATTTTTTTCTGGTTCCTTGAGATGTCCTTGCTTGTGTAACCAGACAAACTTTTTTCATTCTGCTGTTCTTTGGGTGAGTTCTTTTGCTTTGTTTCAAGTTCATTCAACCATTCCTCTGCTTTGGTCTCCTCTGCTGTAGTTTTCAGATCTGTCATCATATTCTTCAGCTCTGTAACTCCCATTCTTAAATTTTCTAGTTTATGCATTTTTTTCTGAGTTCAGTGAGCATCTTTGTAACTATTACTTTGAACTCATCAGTTCGTTTGCTAATATTTGTTTCATTACAGTATTTTTTTTTCAAGGGTTTTGTTTGTATTTCTTTTGGGACATGTTTCTCTGTCCTCCCATGTTGCTTGATTCTCTGTGCTTCTGTATATTAGTCAATTCCATGATCTCTCCTGGTCCTGTAGACATTGGTCGTGGGGAGGTATTGTTTCATGGAGTCCAGAAGCACAGTCTTATGTGGCTACCTGAGCTAAGCACTCCAGACACATCGTGTGACCTGCAACTGCTCTCCAGCTATGTTAATGTGACATGATGTATGAGGTTGTTGACTCAACCTGGCAACAGTGTCGTGTGTGTGTGTGTGTAGCTGAGGTGAACAATTGTGTTTTGCTTGGTGGATGGCACTATGGGACCATGCTAGTGATGGAGTTCTGCCACGTTTGGCAGATGGATGGAGCCACCAGCCTGTCACAGCTGCACATTAGCACTGTGTGGAGTGTAGCAGTGACCGAGTGGTTCTGGGTACTGGTCAGTGATGTAGAGCAGCTCTGAGCTCTGCATGATGAGGTGTGGAGTTTCCATATACCAGGTGGTGATATGATTGAATCCAGGTCCTGGGGTGTGATGTGTCATTATGTCAGGGTGGTAGAAAGCTCTCAATAACTCTTATCTACAGCCTTTAATAGGCTGGGGGTAGAGTTATAAGAAAGTGCTCATGGGCACTGAAAATAGCAAGGTTCCATGAAGTCGCCAAAATAATCCCTGCCAGAGACTGTGACCTGAGGATTATCCTCAAATGTTTCTACCTCTGAGGAAGACTCTAAGAAGTTAAACCATTTTTCTTCACCTATGTTTCAGGTGCTTTTCAGACTAGTATCAATGTACTTGGTCTCTGAGTAGGTGAGCCTGTGTGCAGACCCTTTAAGGGTGGATTGTCCTTTCTCTGTGGTTCTCAGATTCTCCTGCATGTATTTCCTGCCAGATATTGATGGCACCTCTCTAAAGTCTCATCTCTGCTATAAAGAATAAAAAATGGTCATTCAGGCATGCCCTAGTGAAGTAGTGGTTTGGTCAACTGCCTCTAATTGAAATGCAGTCCACACACATCCTAGGGATCCAGGTTTATGTCCCGGGTCCAGGAGAACAAGCTAAATATACAACTAAATAAAGATAAGTAAAATACTACTTTCTTTTCTCTCTTCCTGTTTGCCTGCCTACTCACCTTCATTCCTACCTGTGTCTTTACTTTAAAAGAAATTGGGGTTTACTATGCAGAGCAATATTCTACCCCGTCTCCAAAACTTTGTACCTTAATCTCTACTGACTCAATCTTCACACTTAAGGTGGAGTATCTTTCTCATTGAAAGCCATCTCAGTGGCTTTTTACTTTGTTGTCAGACCTCTGGTTTTCAATTCTTCTTTGTACATCATTCCACATGTAGTTATATATTTTTAATGTCTGTGGAAAGAAGTCTGCTTAAATTCCTATATACTAAAATTTTGAAACATTTCTACAAAATGTCTTGAAAATCTCTTAAAGTTGAATGTGAGTGTTTTATGAACTTAGATATCTAAATCTCTTATGAACTTGGATATTCAAATGTCTCCCCAATTTGAAAAGTTCTCAGCCATTATTTTTCTTTTTTAAATAGAAGTCATGCTAGTTTATAACACTATCTATGTTTCAGGTATATAGCCTTTATAATGTACATATATATATGTACTACTTTATGTTTGCCATTGGAATTTTAGTTTTTATTCCTCACTATACAATGGGCCCCTTTCACCCTGTTTATACTTCTGATAACCACTATTTTTTTTTTTAAGGAAAGGTGCAGGCAGGAATGAAGGTGAGCAGACAAGCAGGCGGGAAGAGTAAGGAGGAGGAAGCATTTTTTATTTAGTTGCTCATCTTTGGTTGTTAACAACCAAACCATGTCCTTGGGATGTATGTGGACTCTGTCAGGCCAGAAGAGGTGGGCCCAACTACTATTCTACTTGGGGAGAGGGGAGCTTAGAATTAATTTTTGTTTTGTTTATTCATTTGGCTTGTGTCATCTACCACAAATGACTGAAATCATATGGTATTCATTATTCTGCATCTGACTTATTTTACTATGTATGATACCATCTAGGTCCATTCATGTTGTCACAAATGGCAAGATTTGATTTTTTAATAGTCAAGTAGCATTCCATTGTGTATATATACTATATTTGCTTTATCCAATCATCTGTCCATGGGCAATTATGTGGTTTCCAGTTTTTAGCTATTGGGAATAATATAGTGATTAATGTGGAATTACATATATCTTTTTGAATTAGTGTTTTTCTCTTGTGATAGATTCCCAGAAGTAGAATTGCTAGATCATGTGATATATATTCTTAATTTTTGAGGAATTTTCAAACCATTTTCCATAATGTTTACACCAGTTTATATCCTTACAAACAGTTGAAGAGGGCTAACTTTCCTTCACATTCTACATGCTTGTCAACAATTGTTGGTTATTATCTTTGTGATTATAATCATTCTGGTGGCTATGAGGTGATCTCCTTGTTTTCATTTGTATTTCTCTAATAAGAGATTATCTTTTTATATACCCATTGACCATCTCTGTCATCTTTGGGGAAGTGTCTATTCAGATTCTCTGCCCATTTTCGAAGGAGGGGGGAGGGTTGTTTTTTTTTTTGAGTTTTTAAAAAAATATATTCTGATTTCTGTATTACTTATCATATGCAAATATCCTCTCCCATTCAAAATGCTGCTTTTTCATTTTGATGTTAATTTTGCTGTGAAGATTTTTAGTTTGATGTAGATCCTTTTGTTTAGTTTTGCTTTGGAGTTATGTCCACAAAGACATCACTAATGCTGATGTTGAGTAATTAATCATCTCTGCTTTTATGTATTTTTTACATTCAGGTGTTGTAGTCGTCTTTAGTCCATTGTATAAGATATGGCCTAGTTTCATTCTTTTGTACGTGCCTATCCAGTTTTCTCAACACCATGTAGCATATTTTTCATACTCACCTTTAAAACTCTTAAATTCTTTGTTATAAATTAGTTCATATATTTGTGGATTTATTTCTGGCTTTCAATTTTTTTCCATTTATTTGTGTGTGTGTTTATTTCAATACCATGCTGTATTGATTAGCATCACTTTGTACCATAATTTGAAGTCAGGGAGTGTGATGCCTCCAGTTATGTTCTTTTCCCCCCCTCATAATTTATTTTGTAGTACCAGATATATTTTATAAATTTTATTCTATTTTTGAAAGGGAGTGCATCAAATTTTTACATTGGTTTGTGTAGAATGGCTATTTTAACAATGCTATTCTTGTAATCCATCAGCACAGAATATCTTTCCTTTTTTTATATTGTCTCCAATTTTTTTCAGAAATGTCTTAGTTTTCAGTGTAGAGATCTTCAACTTTTTTTGTTAAACGTAGTCCTAAGTGTATTCTGTTGTTATTGTAATTAAAAATGAAATTGTTTTCTTCATTTCTCTTTCCTGTCAGAGAGAGCTCTTTTTATATTTTGATTGTGAGTAGATATGATGCTGATTTTGGTATATTGATTTTTGTACCTTGTAACTTAACCATTTTTATTTTTTCTGATAGTTTTTTGTGGAGTCTTTTGGGGTTTTTCTATGTATAAAAGTATAGTATTTGTAAATAATGACAGTTTTACTCTTTTTTTATTTGGATGCCTTTATTTTTCTTGTCTGATTGCTCTGGCTAAGGAATTATAATACATTGTTGAGTAGGTGTGGTGATAGTGGGCATCCTGTCTTTATTTCTGATCTAAGCGGAAAAGTTTTCAGATTTTCACCACTAAGAGTGATGCTAGCTGTGGTTTTCATATATTATGTTGTAGTACTTTTATTTATGCTGAATTTATGTAAAGGTTTTTTTTTTTTTTTTTTTTAAGAAAAGTTGCAGGCAGGAATGAAGGTGAGCAGATATCGGAAGAAAGGAATAGGGAGGAGGGAGAAACAATTCACTAATTGTATTTAGTTGTTCATCTTGGTTGTTCCCTGACTCCAGGAAGCCATAAATGGGTGTGTTATCTTGTCAAATCCTTTTACTGTCACTATTGAAATGATCATACCGCTTCCACTCTTTATTTTGTTGATGTGGTATGTTATGTTGATTTATTTGTATATGCTGAACACAATCCTTACATCCCTGGAATAAATACCACTTGCTCATGTTGTATGGTCTTTTTAATCCATTGTTGTATTTGGTTTGTTCAAATTTTGTTGACTTATGCATTTATACACTGAGATACTGGTCTGTAGATTCCTTTTTATATAATTTCTTCTCTGGTTTTGCTATCAAGTTAATGTAGGCCTGATAAAGAGTTAAGAAGCTTTTCTTCCTACAACATTTTTTGGAAATGTTTATAAAGCATGAGTATACAATCTTCCTGGAGAATTTAGTAGAGCTTATCAGAGAAGCCAACTCACACTGGATTTTTTTTGGGGGGGGATGGCTAGGGAGACTCTTAAATATTCCTTCAATATCCTTCTTGGTGACCAGTCTGTTCATATTTGACACTTATTGTTAGTTCAGTCTTTGGAGCTTATGCAGTTTTAATAAATTTTGTTTTCTAGGTTGTCCAATTTGTTGGTATATAGATATTCATTGTCTTCCCCTTGATCCTTTGTTTTCTTCGTTTGTTGTAATTACTCCTCTTTTGTTTCTGACTTTAATGAGTATTTTTTTCCCCTCAGGGAGGCTTCCTGAAAGTTTGTCAATTTTGTTTACATTTTAAAATAACCAGATCTTGGTTTCATTTATCCTTTGTATTGTCTATTCAAAACTCATTTCCATGCTAATTTTTGTTTTCTTCCTTCTATTTCCTTTTGACTTTTGACTTATTTTACTAGCTCATTTAGGGGTAAAGATAGTTTATTTGAGCATTGTCTTATTTTTTTGAAGTAGACCTAAATTGCTATGTACTTCCTTTCTAGTACCACATTTGCCATATCCCATACATTTAAAAAAGCTATATATTTTTGTCTCTAGTATCTATTTATTATTTTCTTTTTTGATCCAATAGTTTCTCAGTAACATGTAGTTTAGTCTCCACAATTAAAGAAAAATTATACTAGTTAACTTCAAATCAGTTTCCTGCTATTATATGATTGATATTATTTCAAACTTTGTAAATTTGTTGGGACATGTTTTGTGTTCTAACATGGTTTATCCTTAAGAATGTTTCATATGCACTTGAGAAGAATTTATATTCTGCTCCTTTTGGGTAGAGTATTTTGTATGTATTATGACCCTTTAATATATTATTTTAACTAATAATTTATATTGTTTACACATTTAAATGACAGTATTTTATATTTTTGATTAAGCAAAATACATTCTATTAATTTTGGTTGTTTTTGTTCATTTTAATGTTTTTATAGTTTTATTCATTTACAATACTGTGTGGTTTTTAGGAGAATAGTTCACACTTCAGTCAATGTATATATCACACTGCACTCACCATGAGAGTTTTAGTGCTATTCAGCACTTATTTTTACTGTTTTCAGACTAACCCCCTGCCCCATTCCTCTCCTTCTGGTAACCACAGTCTTGCATTGGAGTCTGAGAGTTTTGCTATGTTCTTTTTTAGCTAGTTTGTTTTGTTTCTTCATATTTCTCATATGAGTAAAATTGTCCGTTAAGGTCATTATTTCCTTGATAACTTTCTGTCTGGATGATTTATCCATTGATATAAATAGGGTAGTAAAGTATCTATCTCTGTCTCATTACTTTTTTGGGGGGACTATAAGTATTTTATTTGATATGAATGTAACTGCTCACACAGTCTCTCACTGAAGCTATTTTGTATACTTTTATTCACCCTTTCACCAAGAGGCTATGGTTGTATTTGAATCTAAATCTCTTGGATACAATACATATTGGGGTTTTGTGTTTGAATTCCTCCAGCCACTTCATGACTTTCAATTGGTGAGTTTAGTTCATCTAAATTTGTGGTGATTATTGCAATATGAGGCCTACCCACTACCATTTTATCTTTTTCCCCCTCGGTGGTTGTATATTTCTGGGGATTTTTCCTTGTGTTATCTGTAATTTTATTTTAGTGAATTTCTGTTCTCTTTTCATTTTTCATTTACTTATGATTTGTGACCCTCTTCCAACCTTTTGTTTGTTTACCATGCAGTTTCTATAAAGTGTCTCAGATCTTCAGTAATCTTTTTTCTGCTGATATCTTATCTAAATTATACTATACTGACTTATTCCTATTCAATCTTCTCTCTAATTTTTTTCTGTCATAAATTATTCATCTTTATATTGTGATATCATTAGCTAATTAGTGTCACTAGCTAATTAGAGTGTCACTATTTTTGAAGTCTATTAATCTTTATGCTATGAGTTCATTTTTAATATTCTGAAATAGTTACAACTTTCTGATTTGCCTTGTTCAGATTTTTTACACGTTTTCCAACTCAGAAGAGTTCCATTCAGTATTTCTTCAAGGGGTGTTTAATGATGGTGAATTCCTTCAGCTTTTGTTTGTCAAAGACTTTTTCTTTTAGTGAATTTTAATGCTTATTTAACAGGTATTACTAAGCTTGCAGTTTTTAATATTTGAGTATTTTGAATACGTTGTGCTGCCCTAACCTATAGACTCTGTTTAGATGTCTATTGATAGCCGAAGGGAAGTAACTTCATATGCTTTATGATTTTATTCATTGATATTCTTTCCTTATTTTAGATTCTTTTTTTAACATAAAGTTCTTTATTTTGTAAGGCAAATATTCATTAAGAGCTCTATTATCATATCTAAAATTATAACATGCTCATCAATTCAATGAAAAACATGTACCAAGTACATCTTTTCAGCAACTGTATGTTGTCCCATACGCTAAAGATGGGTAACACTATTATGACATCAAAGGGCTCATGGGTCAGTGATTAAGACTGAACTCCATAAATAGCACACAACAAACATGAATGGAAATTTAGCAAACATAGTAAGTTATGTGATATAGCAAAATGTAGATAATACTGTGGAGGCAAGATGGAGGAAGCCCAGTGTTCTAGTAAAGTCCTGAGAAGTGAGAAAAGGTGGCTTGGTAGAGATGACTTGTGACTTAGCTTGAAGAAAAAGACATGTTAAGGTGAGGGGGATCAGGCACTAAACATATGAAAAAACATCCTGGGCAACATTCAGAGACACAAAAATTTTTAAGATACTGGGGTGAGGGATTATATTTTTGAATCTTGGACTAGGAAGGAGAAGTAGGACTAGGGAGAAGGACAAATTAGTGGTTATGTGTTTTGGATTCTTCATAGCTTCACTAATATGTGTCTTGATGTAAGCTTTTTATTACTTCATGAACTTCTACTTTCAATTCCTTCTCAGCTATTTCTTTGAATAAACTCTCTATTCCCTACTCCAAGTCTTCACCTTCTGTAATACTTCTTATCCTTATGTTGCCTTTTCTAATGGAATCAAATAGGGATTATAGAATTTTTTTTCTTTTTAATGTCATTTATTTTCTTCCACCTGAATAATTTCTAGGTTTCTATTTTGAGTTTGCTGATTCATTTCTCCATTTATATAGCTTTGTATATCACCCTTAATCTTATTTATTAAAAATTTCACGTGTTAAGTGTGTTACTGTCTTATTTATAATTTAAAATTCTCTGTTCTTGTTAATTTTATTCCTGAGATCATTGCATTTTTTTTTTTTTTTTGAATTTTCTTGTATCTCTTTGAATTTCTTCCTGATAGTATTTTAAACTCTCTCTGGTAAATCCCACTCTTTTTTTTCTTTAAATTTGGTTTCTGCAGAGTTATCTCTCTATTTTAGTACCATACATTGGAATTTCATTATGGTTGGAGGTATATTACTCTAGCATTCCATTTGGAGTATCCAAAATAGCTTCAGCATTCATTTCATAGCTTCTTAAATTTTAATTCAACGGTTTAAAATGATTTGTTCCTTTTGGAATTTTCTTACCTTTATTAAAAATATATTGAAAAAAACACTGCACTGTAACATGATGCAGATTTAAGGTATACATCATTGTAAGTCAACAAATTAACATCTGTTTATGATATACTAAGTATGCCACTAACAATCTAATTCTATACTTTACCACATAATTGAACCCTTTAGCTCAAATTTTCCTACCTCCCCCTTTCCTTCTGATTTGGTCCTGTAGTCAGTCTATTTTTGTCTGATTTGGTTAATTTGTTTATTTGTTTTTTCTATATACCACATATGCATGAAATCATGTGATTTTTGACTTTCTCCTTATTTCACTAAGCATAATTCCCCCATCTTACTTAAAAAGGCAGGATTTCATCATTTTTATTAGCTATATGGTAGTGTGTGTGTGTGTGTGTGTGTATGTGTGCACATATACACATATATGTCACACCTTCTCTATTCATCTGTCAATGACCAGATAGGTTGATTCTAGCTCTTGGCGATTGTAAATAATGCTGCCAAAAACATAAACATATGTATATCTGTTCAAATTAGCATTTTTGTTGTTTTGGGTGGTAAATACCCATATGTGGGACACTGGAATCATAAAACTTATACAAAAAATATTGAAAATATAATCTCTATATTACTTTTCATAATGGCTGCATCAATTTGTATTCCAAAATAGTATATAGGTTTTCTTTTCTTTACATCCTTGACAATTATTTCTAGTCTTTTGAACACTGACCATCCTCACAGGCATGGCATGACATCTGTTTTATTTTGTTTATAACCTATTTAAATTTGACAGCAAGTTAATTTCAAGCTATTCTAACAGTCCAGAGTCTACTCCCTTTCCCCATGTTTGGTGTCTTATTGTGACAAATTGAGATTTTATTTTACATAAATAACTTCAGTATTCTTTAAATACTGGTTGAGCAGTAACAAATTCTTTTAAAATTATGTTTTTCTGGTAAACTTTTCATTACTCATTCAATTCTAAGTGATAAGCTAGCAGAATATTCTTGGTTGCAAGTCCTTTTCTTTAGCATTTTACATACACAATGCCATTCCTTTCTGTCTGTAAATTGCCCACTGAGAAATCTTCAGACAATTTTATGGAGATTCCCTTGAATATGACTTGTTTTTCTCAAATTGCTTTTAAGATTCTGTATCTCAAATTTTTATTTTAATTGCAATGTATCTCGGTGTGTTTGGGTTAGGGTTTCTTTTGTTTCCAACTCTTTGAGCTTCCCATATGTGTATGTTTCCTTCCTTCCCCAGGTTAGTAAAGTTCTCAGCTATTTCTTCTATTTATCTTTCTGTCACTTTCTTCTCCTGGAAACCCTGTGGTATGAATGTTGTTCCTCTCGATGTTATTCTACATATCTCCTATGCTATTCTAACTTAAGTCTTTTTTCTCTTTATAGTTTTACCTGGGCGCTTTTCACTGCCCTACCTATATTCTAGATCACTGATTCATTTGGAAGCTCCTTCTGGTCTATGGTTGGGCCCTTTATTTGTTTTTCAGTTCAACTGTTGTATTCTTTATATTTGAATTATGTTTGGTATGTTCTCATATTTTCTCGTTTTGTTCCTCCATTATTTCCCTAATTTTAGTGAGAAACGTCAAGATTTCTGCTTTGAAATCTTTAATGATTTACTTAATATTGTTACATTAGGATTTTTGTTTGGAGTTTTGTTTTCATTCATCCTTTGGGCTAAATTTCTGTCTCCATGTTGTGGAGTACCCTGTGTTTTGTCCCATGGGTAAGTCTAAAGGGTTTTCTTTCCAAGATGTAATAGTCTTGTATTAGGATTTCAATTCGCATAATATAGGCCTAGGGCAAGAGCTCCAGTTGTGAGAATCTTAAGGCAGCAGCCCCAGGCAGCGGGGAGGCAGCAGTATCTCAGACTGCAGGGAGTGATGCTCGTGATCCTCTGAGATATCTGCTGCAGCAGAGCTGGAATCTCCACAAAACATGCTGCCTGTGCTGGAGTTTCAGGCACTAGTTGCCTTTTTCTATTCTAGCTGACTCATGTCCTCGTAGTCATGAGAACCATAACCAGGAAAAGAAACTGTTCAATGCTCTGCTGATGGCAGAGGGGTGGGTGAGGATTTTGACCTCTGACCCTATTCCAATATAATATCTCCAGTCCCAGAACCTCAGAGACAAATGAGTCTGGGAGGATACCCAGCATCATCTCTGTTTTCTGGGAGGCTTTTCCTCTTTCATATGCCTCTCATTTAAGTTTTTGGTTCAACAAATGAAAATCCTTCAGTTAGATCTGTACACACCTCATCTGTTGGCTTCCCCTACTCACTCTACTATATTGTTTGCTCCTCGCAGTTCTATTGTTCTTCAAAGGAAAGTTCCTTTGTTTCCCACACCAGGGTGTAAAGACTCCCATCAAGGATACAGTTCTTACATGCTGGGGTATCCAATGTGGAGGACACGTTTCAGTTTCTAGAAAGATGCTCTGTATCACTGGTGTCCCTCCCAACCTTGAGCTGCAGTCCAGGACAGTGATTCTGGTGAGACCATGTCTCAGCTTCTCCTAATTTTCCAGATGCTTTCTCCCGTGTTTCCTTGTGAAGGTGCTTGTTTCCCAGTCCTCAGTTTGTTTATTTGTTTGTTTGTTTGAAGGCTGTAGTTTGTATCTAGATGTGAATTTTGTGCCTGCGGAGAGGATGTGAGTTTAAGATGTTAGTCTGCCAGTATGAGTGTTTTCTATCTGGCTTTGTTCTTGAGTTCTATGTGTGTGTATATACATACATACATACATATATATATATATATATATGTATGTATGTATACAAATGTTTGTATGATGTCAGTCCCTTATCGCATGTATGATTTTTCAAAAGTTATCCCAATTTCTAGGTTACCTTTTAATTTCATTGATTATTTAATACAAGAGCTCTAAAAGTTTGATGCATTCCCCCTTGATTTTCCTTTTTCATTTTGGTGTCATACCCAGAAATTCATTTCCAAGACCAGTGGAGGAACATTTCCCCAATGATCTCTTCTAGGTACTTCATGTTCAGGCCTTATGTTTACATATTTATTCTATTTTGAGTTAATTATTGTGAGTAGTGTGAGACACAGGTCCAGTTTTGCATTCTTACATGTGTTTTTTCAGGTTTCTCACCATCAATTGTTGGAAGGACTATCCTTTTATTATGGTGGTTCTTGCCTAGGTTTTTTTTTTTTTTTTTTTTTTTTTTAATAGTCACCTTATATGTCAGGTTTTAATTCTGGAATTTCCTTTTTTGCTTGTTGATTTTTTTATTTTTTTATTTTTTTTTTTATGCCAACACCATACTGTTTTACTTGCTATAGATTTGGAATAGAGTTTGAAATTACAAGGGTGATTCCCCCAACTTTGTTGGACATTTTATTTGACTTTTTAAGTCCTTTGTGGTTTCATACAAATTTTGTATTTTTTTTTTCTATTTCTATGAAAAATGCCACTGGATTTTTTTTAGTAGCTGTATGAAATCTGTAATTGACTTTGGGTTGTCAGAACACTTAGCAATAATAATTCTTTGGTCTCCTTCTGTGACTCAGGTAGCTAAGGCACAGGCTATGAAATCTGTGAACCCAGGTTTAAGACCCAGGGTCAGGGCTGATAAAAAAAATTATTTTGATTTATGAACATTGAATGTCTTTCTATTTGCTTTCTTCCATTTATTTCATCAACATCTCATAGTGTCTAGTTTAACCGTAATTAACATTCTTGGTTAACTTTATTTTTAAAGTATTTTTTTTAGTGCCTCTGATGCTGTTTGGAATGGGCCAATTTTCTTTGTGTTACATCACTAATGTATAAAAATGCAACTGAGTTCTCTATTTGATTTTTATTACAACTTTATTGAATTGATTAGTTAAAACAGCTTTTTGCTGATTCATTGGCATTTTCTACATGCAAACGTATATAATTTGTATCTACTGACAAGTTCATTTCCTTCTGTTTAGGATGTCTTTTATTTATTTTGCCTAATTGCTCTAGCTAGAACTTCCAATACTATATTGATTAAGAGTGGTTAACTGGGCCTCCCTGTCTTTTACCTTACATCAGAGAAATATATTTCAGTATTTCACTCTTAAGCATATTAGTTGTGAACTTGCCTATTTGACCTTTATTGTTGAGATTTGTACTATTTTTATTCAATTTTTTGAGGGTCTTTATCCTAAAAGGAGGTTGCGTTTTTTTGTTTTTTTTTTGAAATGCTTTTTGCACATCTGCTGAGGTGATCATGTGATTTTTGACAGGTTTTTAAATTACTAGTTCTATCTCTGCTTGTTACACTTCTGATTTTCTATTTCTTCCTAATTTATACATTGTGTGTGCTGTTTCTAGTTACTTATTCATTTCTTCTAGATTATCTAATTTTGTGCATGTAATTGTTCATAGCATTCTGTTATGATTCTGTGTACTTTATTTTGATGTCATGTCTCATCTCTCATGTTTTAAAGGCAAGGTGCAGACAGGAGTGAGCGTGAGTGGAGGAAGGAGATAGAACTCTTATGTAATTCGTCTTCAGAGTTCCCAGCGCCAGGGCATGAACCCAGGTCCTTGGGACATATGTGAACAGCCACCAACCTCTCATTCACCAGGACATGTGGCCTTTTTCATTTCTAATTTGTCTTCTTTTTTTCTACTAGTCTAGTTAAAAGCTGATCACTTTTATTTTCAAATAATCACTTCTTAATTTTGTTAATTTTATTTTTTCTTCTATTTATTTCCACTCTGAACTTTTATTTTCTCCCCTCTGTCATATTTGGAACTAATTCTTCTAATTTCTTGAGGCGTATAATTACATTGTATATTTGACACATTTCTACTTTCTTGACAAGCGTTGATCACTATCAACATCCTTCTCAGAACTTTTTTTTTTTTTTTGTGGCAATCCTTAAGTTTTGATATGTTATTTCATTTTTTAAGGTTTATAAAACCCCCCCTTTTAATTTATTTTGTTGTTCATGACCATGTGGTCGATTGCCACAGATTTGTAGACTTACTAGATTTTGCTTTGTTGATTTTTAGTTTTATACAGTTGTGGTCTGAGCAGATCATTGATATTTCAATCATCTTAAATTTCCTAAAAATTGTTTTGTGTCATATATTCTGGAGAATGTACTGTGTGCACTTAAGAATATACATTCTGATTCTGTGGATAGGATGTTCTATAAATGTCTGGGAAGTCCGTTTGTCCTAAAATATCATTCAACTCCAGTGTCTTCTTGCTGATTTTCTGTATAGGTGAGCTAGCCATTGTTGAAAGTGTCTATATTAAAATCACCCACTTTCATTGTTTTGCTGGCTATTTATCCCTTCAGATTTGTTAGTATTTGCTTAAGGTTTAGGTGCTTCAATGGCAGATACATATATATTTGCAATTGCTATATGTACTTGAATCACTGACCCCTGTGTCATTATGTAATGATCTTTTTCTCTTGTTACTGTTTTTGGTTTGAAGTGTATTTTGTCTGGTACTTATTTTCTGTTTTCCACTCGCATGGAATATGATCTTTCATATACTACTTTGAACCAGTATGCGTGTCTACACTGAAGAGAGGCTTAGGCATTATTCATTTGTGTCTTTTTTAAATCCTCCTAAACACTTTGTGACTTTAGTTGATAAATTCAATAATCCATTAATAGAGTGATTATGTAAGGAATTCTTACTGCTAATTGTTTTGTATTTACATGGTTCCTTTCCTCCTGTTTCTGCCTGTCTTTATAAATTGATGGTTTACCAAGATTTCACGTTCCCTTTTTCACATTCATAACTCTTAAGTTTTTGTTTTGTGTTTACCATGAGGTTCACATAAAACATCTCTTTACAAGAATATTCCATTTCATGCTGACAGCGATGTTTCTACCTGGGTTCTCCTATCCCTCATTAAAGAAATAAGTAAAGAGGATCAGTAGAAAGGATGATGAGGTGAGGGCTGGGGGAGAGGAGAGGGAGGGAGGAAGAAGGGGCAAAGAAATGACCCCGAGACAGAATCTCACATGGAGAAAATAGTTTTTTGCCTCTCCTCATGGAATCTCACTAGCTATAAAACCATTCACACTTTGCTGACACACAAGTCAGAGTTTCATTCCATACTAGAGTGAGGTAAAGCAAGTCAATAATCTGTTACTCTTGCTCTTCCTTCCAAGGATTCTTAGACTTGGTGGCACATCATTATTTCTTGGAAGACATTTAATAATTCTCATGCCCAAGACTTCCCCAAGACCCAATAAATTAGTTTCTTGGGGAATAAACATCTGTTAAAGATCACCAAGTTATTCAAATTGCTGTCAAATTGAGATTCAGTGCACTTGTCATGCTTATCATGAAAAAGAATGTGCATATGAATTATCAGAAAATATTAATGAAATACAAACTTTGATTTAGGAGAGTAGGCCTCAGAGCATGCAACAAAAATACAGGTCTGTGGACCACACTGACTACTTAGGTACTCTTCAACTCAAGTAAATAAGTTTTTTTAAATTCAGTCTTTAAATTTTATTTGAAGTAATGACAACAGGAAAAATAACTATAAACATTGATGAGTATCAGCATTAGAAAAAAACTAAACATTATTTTACATTTTTTTAATGAGAAAAACAGATAGGGAAGGAGAAGTATTTTGATTTATATGTTCTTTTGCTTTTTGTTTTCCCCCTAGCTCTGGGCCTTGAACACAGGTCTCTGGGACTTACACCTTAATTGGTTATTAATATCCTAAATATGACAAAGATGGTATCACATATTGTGGTCTTTAGTGGAACTCTTTCATACACTGGGGGCTTAGTGTTTAAGTCTTTGGTTTCCAGCTGGTGTATTTCACATGCATCCCAAGGAGCCAGGTTTGTCACCTGGAGCCGGTGGTGGTGGTGGTGGTGGTGGTGGGGAGCAAGATAAACAACTAAATAAAAATGCTCTTTCTTTCTTCCTGCCTGCCTACCTGCTCACATTCATGCCTATCTTCACCTTTCCTTTAAAAAAAATTCTAACTTCAGGAAAGGGCTCAGCCTCAAAAAATACAGACCCTTTTCATAGTCATAGTTGGGTCCCTTATCTGGAGTTTCCAAATCCCAGTCACATGAGCACTACATATAAAGTAATTTCACAGATTCTAGTGATATTATAACTTGTCATTTCCCGGTATAGTAACTCAGTTTCTTATACAATTTACTAATTTTTTCAATATTGTATTGATATATAATTGATATATAATTGCACTCTAGAAGTTTAAGGTATACAGCTATAATGACTTTAAATATTTTGTGAAATGAACATTGTGAAATGATTACCACTATATGTTTACACTTTGCTATAATACTTTAGATGACATTTTAGAAGTTTCATTTAAGTGTAAGTAAAAGTTACACAAGTAAAATAGGCTGTGAAATCCACAGAATTATTTGCTCTTTGAAATGGTCTCTCTCACACACACACACACACACACACACTCTCTACAGCGGAGGGGCTACTGATTCATAAGACCTATCTCCTTGCTCCCGTCTTTCTCCTCCACCCAGCAGTCACTGCAAAATGTTAGACTGGAGGCTGAGTTTTTTCTACCACGGGGATCACTCTCCTTAGAGGCAAACAGACATGGACTAGAACATGGGACAGCATTATTCTGGTTCTTCTAAGAAGTGAGGCCTCTGACTAGTTGGGGTACATTTCTCAGGAGCATGGGGGAAGAAACTGTTCTGAACCTGTCCTATCTTTTGAAAAGGGTTCTGAGGGCTGGTCTAGAGCATGCTTAGGTAATGGGGGTTGGGGCACAGGCCTGGACTGGGCTCAGGTGAGGTGAGTTGGGTGGAGTCTGGGAGTCAATGGTTGGTGTCAGGGCAGGTGTCCTCTGATAATTTGCAGTATCTGTTGTGGTCAAGTCCAGCTGTACTGGGAAGAGGATGAAAAATATGGACAAACCCCCAATCAGGTCTCTGAGTACTTTTCTCAGAGGATGGAAAGGGCCTTTTATTTTGTGGTGGCAGGTTTTCTAGAATGTCTGAAAGGAGACCTGCACAGATATCTTGCCTGCTCTGAGTTTGAATTCCTGGCCACATTTATGATTCACAGCCTCTAGGCTGGATGTTGAGTTCACTTCAAGATACTTGGTTTTATGCCTTGTGATTGAGGACATGGTCCAGACCAAGTGTCTTGGTGGCAGGCTGGGAAACATCACGGGAAAAGATGTCAGGCCTGTTATCTGTCAGCTCTACAATGACATTTGGGCATTGGTTGATGTGCTTGGGTGCAGACAGTAATGAACAATGAAGTCTGCATTCTGGCCTTGATCTTGTCCTAAAGTAGAGAGCAAGGAGTTCAGTTCAGATCTTTTGATGGGAGGCTGTCAAAGGCAGATGGGCTTCATACAGTGTCTTAATGGGAGGGTGATCGGTGAAAAAAAGGTCCTTGAAAGTATTTTGACTGTAGACAGGAACTGACTTGCAAGAATGAGAAAGAGACTACATATATAAAACATTTTAACTGTATCTCAATCAAAAAAGATAGAAATAACCAAATAAAAATACTTGGAACAGTTGAAATTAAGTCTCCCTATGGAAGAAATACAAATACTCATTTTACATATGAAAAGGCACCCAACCTCCAGAGTGGTCAGGGGAGGATGAATTACAATGCTAATGTGATAGCTTCCTGCCCCATCATATGGAAACAAAGTGTCTTGTAGTGTCTCTTGTCAAAACCATTGGAAACACGTCTTCGGATACTCATGCACAGAGGACACATGGATAATGTCCTTTTTTAAGGAATGTTGCCCACTGCTGATAGTTCAGGTTCCATGCTTTAGGGAGTCGTGAGGCTGAAGATTTGTGTGATGACCTTGATATCTGCTTTATGCCCTTGGGTAGCTGGTCATTCTTCAGGCTTTGATTACTGGATTTCCTAGAGTACAAGCAAAAATGGAAAAGTCACACAGACCTGAAGACAAAAGTCCCTCATATAACTATTAATCAAAGTGGGGAGGACAGGGATTACGGAATCACCAAACACCACCTTTAACTCCCTCTGTTAACACTTATTTTGTGTACATGTCAATGCCTGTTTCATTCTACATCTGTCTTCACTCGAATATTTGTTTCTCATGGGTCACCATGTTGGCACATGCACTAGGTCATTGGTTTGCACCATTCTTTATATTTTAAATTTCTATAGATATTGACCATTTCCTTCACTGGTGATGCTGCTGTGAATATTCTTGGGCATATCTCTTTCATGAACAGAATGTGAGCAGTGGATTTGTTGCATCACCATTTTTATGCATCTTCAAGTGGACTTTATATGACCATTCTGTGTATACTCCAAAATGGTTAAATCCATCCCACTCCCACCAGCGTTGAAAGAGTATTTCCTTAAGTCAACTCCACCCTGATTTGTCTGCATTTTTATGAATTGTATGTGTGTAATACACTGTAATTGATTCAATTTGTGTTTCTTATAGTATTAATCATGCTATTTATAATGTAATATTATCTATCACCTGGAGTTACTTCTCTGTAAATTGCCTGTTCAGTCATAATTCTATTACGTGTAGGCTATTTTTGTTTTATTTATAAAATCTAGTTTGCCCATGAAAAAAATACCCTTCTATTTTATAGATTTTAACTTCTATTTCCAGACAGCCATTACCATTTTAACAAGTCAGAAATATAATTTATTCCTTTTAGTTTGTCTTTTCTATTTTCCTTAAGCAATCTTCCCCTGCTCTGCAGTCATACAGTGTTTCTTCTAACAATTTCAGTAAATGTTTTCATATTTTCCAATTTCATGCTTGTAACTTGATGCATACAGAATTTATTCCTATAAATCACTTACTGTAGGTATCTATTAAAGTTGTATCCATTCGTGATTATTTAATAATTATTTTCTTGCTGATGAGAAAACCACTTCAGATATTATAATATTTCCTATATGTGAAGGCGTGTTTATGGGTGACACATTCTGCTTCATTAATCTCAGGTTTAATACTATTCCATCATTATTTTATTACTATATCATTAGAACAGATAATGACATCTGATAATGTCATGCTAATACAACTTTTTCTTCCATAATTTTTGTCCCATATTTTTGTTACTTTTTAAATATCTGGTCATGTTCCCTTAAAAATTCACTGATGTGCTGATTGAAACTGATTGAGTCATACATTCGTTTTGGAAGAATTTCTATTTTTATGATTTTTCCAAATATAGTTGTGACTCACTTTCCAGTTTCTTTAACATTATTTTTCCAAAATTATTCTATTTTCTTCGTAACACTTTGAACAGATTTTTTGAGTTTTATTCTCAAAACATTTAAATATGACTGCCAAATCATATTTTAATTAACTGGAAATGTGACTTTTATGGATTGATATTGTACTCTAATTTTGCTGTGGTTTGACATACCATTTCTTTATACTTGTTATGTAGATAAACACCATCTGCCAATAATAAAATGATTTGACTTTCATAATTACATTTGTACTCATTTAAAAAAAATCTTCACAACATTGATTATATCTGCCAGAAAAATGTCAATGAGGAAAGATGACTTGGGGCCTGTTTATCTGTTTGTGTAAAAGTACTAAATTCCATGATGAAGAGTCCTGTCTGCTATAACATTTTGTAACAGAATCTGCATTATTTGTGTCATTTTCCATTTTCATAATTTTTAAACTCTGCCTGTAGTAATTTAATATTTCCCCTCTTTAAAATGAATAACATAACTATTGCATTAATAGATGCTATGCTGTACTGGTATAAGTATTTCACATGGCTTTTCTGGTGACATGAAATTTTAAAATTTCTATGAATAAATATTTGAGAAACTGAAATTTTTTTAAATGAAACATTTACATGTACATATACATACATATTAGTTCTAGATGTATAACATAATTTGATAGATATATTGCAAAATACATACCTCAGCAAGTTCAGTTAACATACATCACACACTGTCACTCTATTTCCTTGGATGAGAAATTTTAAGATTTACTCTCTTAGTAACTTTATAATATAACATGCCATACAATATTGTTAACTGCAGTGACTATGCTGTATAACGCATCTCAAGTATTATTTCTGATAACCAGAAGTTTCCAGATTTTGATTCCCTTCACCTGTTTTTCCAATCCTGACCCTCTGCCTCTGACAACCAATCTACTCTTTGTCTCTGTTTTCTAATATTTTCAGTTGCACATGTAAGCGAGGTCATACAGTATTTCCCTTTCTCTGTCTGAATTATTTTACTTAGCATAATGCCCTCTAGTTCATATCTTTTTATTACTAAATATTCCATTACATTTTATATTCATTATGTATGTTTATATACACACATACCACATTTTCTTTAACCATTAGTCCATCAAAGGATGCTTAAGATTATTTCCATAATGGGTTATTATGAATAATGTTGCAATGAACATGTGAGAACAGATACCTCATCTTGATAATGTTTTTTTTCTTTTTGATGTATACCCCAAAGTGAATTGCTAGATCAAGTAATTTTATTTGTACTTTTTGAGGGAAAATGCATACTGCTTTCCATAGTGACTGTACCACTTTACATTTCCACCAACATTTCACAAGGGTCACCTTTCCTACACATTCTTGTAAACTTCTTTTTAACAACAGTCATTCTAATAGGTGTGAGGTGATATCTCACTATAATTTTGATTTGCATTTCTGTAATATTAGTGATGTTGGATACCTTTTTAATGTACTTGTTTTCCATTTACATCTTTTCAGAAACGTCTATTCAGGTAATTTCCCCTTTACTTAATCAGGGTTTTCTTTGCTTGTTTTAGTTATTAGTTTCTTACATATTTTTGGTTATTAGCCTTAGACATACATTTTGAAAATATTTCCTTCTATTTTGTAGGTAGTTCTTTCCATCTGTTAATTGTTTTTGCTGTTTAGAAGCTATTGAATTCAATGCATTTTTTAATTTTCACATTTTTATGACACCTGTACCTATGTATTCATATTCATATCCACATTCAACACATTGTCCATACCAACATAAAAGATATTTTCCTATTAATCTTATAATTTTACAATTTCAGATCTTAAATTCAGGTATTTAATCCATTTTTAAAGAGGGAAGTTGCAGGCAGGAACAGGTGAATAGGCAGGCAGGCAGAAGCATTTTATTTTTATTTAGTACTCATTTGGTTGTTCTCTCAGGACCCAGGATGTGAGCCCAGGTTCTTGGAATATATGTGGATTGTGCTCCTTCAGAGGCAACTAACTAACCACTACCCTGCCAGGGCATGCCTCCAAACCATTTTTAATTAATATTCTTATCTGGTGTGAGATAGGGGCCCAACGTCTTACTTGTGCATGTGAATATCCAGTTTCCCATATTATTTGCTGATTATATGATCCTTTCCCCATTATATATTCCTGTCAAGATCTTTGACAAATGGTGCCTGTAAATACGAGGATTTATTTCTGAGCTCCGTATTCTGATCCCTTGGTCTATGGGTCTGTCTTTCTATACCAGCCTTGATTACAGCTTGTATAGCATGCACTGTGATACTTTCAGATTTGCTTTGTGCTTTTTATACTTTGGGTCTTTGTGGTTCCATGTGAATTTTAGGATTCCCTTTTCCATTTTCTGTGAAAATATGATTGGAATTTGGGCAGGGATTCCTTTGAAATAGATTACTTTGGGTAGTATGGCATTTTAACAAAAATTATTTTTCAATCCACTTGCATGGGTTATTTGTGTCTTCTGTAATTTCTGTCATCAATGTTTAAAAGTTTTCAGTATACAGATCTTTCAAATTCTTAAGTATTGCATTCTTTTGTGCCATTTTAAAATATCGTAAAAAACTTTCTTAGTGTGTAGAATTGCAGTTAATTTTTATAAATTGATCTTGTATGCTGCAGCTTACTTCAATTTACCTACTTGCATTTAACATAGGATTTTTGTAGTGTCTTTAAGATTTTTCTAAATATAAGAGCATGTCATGTGCAAATGGAGACAACTTAACTTTCTTTATGATTCGAATTCCTCTTTATTCCCTATTTGCTTAGGCTAGTAATTCCAGGACTATGTTGAATAGATGGCAAAAGGATAAAACCTTGTTTTGTTACTGGTCTTAAAAGCTTTTCTTCTGTCTTACACCATATGATGTTAGGTTTGGTCTAGTCATATATGAATTTTATTATTTTCTATACCTAACTTGTTTAGAGTGTGAAAGGAAGTCATTTTATAAAGTAAAATTCTGTATCTGTTGATATTGTTTCCCTCCTTATTCTGTTGATGTGGTATTATCACATTTATAGATTTGCATATGTTGAGCCATCATTACATCCCATCTCAGTGCTAAATCTCACTTGATCATGGTGTATGATTCTTTTAATCTTCTATTTAAATTGGTTTGCCAGTATTTTATTGACATTTGCATCCATGTTTTTCAGGCATAAATCACCTGTAATTTTCTTGGTGTCTTTTTGTTTTGTTTTAATCAAGGTAATGCTGATCTCATGGGTTTGGAGATACCCTCTAAATTTTTGGAAGATGTTGAGAATATTGGCTTTTAATCCCTTGTTAAATGTCTAATATAATTCACCAGGAAAGCCACCAGGATTTTATACTGATATTTATGGACTGATTCAATCATTTTACTCATTATGGGTCTCAAGATTTTCTCTTTAGTATTCAGTCCTGGTAGGTTGTATTTGCCTAGAATTGATCAGTTTTTGTAGGTAATCCAGGGTGATTACTATCTTTTGAATTTCTGTGGCATCATGTTTCTTCATTATACATTGACTTAAGCCTTCTCTTTTGTATTCCAGCTAAGAATTTGCCAATTTTTTTCTTTTCCAAAAAACAACTCAATTTTATTGATCTTTTCTATTATATTTGTAGTCTCTAGTGCTTTCATCTCTGCTCTAATCTTTGTAATTTATTTACCGTTTCAAACTTTGGGGCTTAGTTTGTTCTGATGTTTTGTTCATTGAGTTGTAGAGTAGGTTATTTAATTGATTTTTTTTTTTTGGTAATGTACATATTCGTCATTGCAAATATTCCTCTCTGAATTGCTTTTTACTGCATTCCATACTTTTTTGTGTGTTTCCATTTTGTCTAGCAACATTGATTTCTCTTGTGATTTCTTCTTGGTTATTCAGTAGTTTCTTATCAGTTTTCACATTTATGAAACAATTTTCAGTTTTCCTCCTTATTTCCAGCTTCACGTTGTTGTGGTTGGAAAATATATTCTATTTCAGTGTTCTTGAACTTCTGAAGACTTGTTTTATGGCATATATACCCCAGGGCATATATCACTGCACTTAATAATGGGCATTTTTCTGCTTTTAGGTGGAAAGTACTATATATGTTAATTTTATTTGATCTAAAGTGTAATTAGAAGTCCAATATTTTCAGATTGATGATCTATCTGATCTTTCCAGTGTTAAAAGTTGGGTATAGAAATTGCCTGTACTATTCTCTGTAATTCTCCTGCATATCTGTTAATATTTGCTTTATATATTTAGCTCCTCCAATGCTGGGTATATATGTTATAAGACCTTGACAAATTAATTCTTGTATCATAATGACCTGCTTTGTTTGATAGGTTTTTTTGGTTTATTTTTAAGGAGAGGTGCAGGCAGACATGAAAGCAAGTAGGCAGGAAGAGAGAAGAGGAAACTTCTAAATCTCCATTTTTGTTGTTCACACTGGTTCTGGTTGTTTTGCTCCACCCGCCCCACCCTGGGACTGGGGACTCAAACCCAGGGGTATGCGAACTTCTCCGTCGGAGGCAATTGACCCAACCACTGCTCCACCAGGGTGCGCCCATTTGATAGGGTTTTCATGAGAATCTACTGGTTATCATTTGTGTGGAATAACTTTTTCTGGCTCTTTATGTCCTACCAGTTCCTTAAATTTAACATGATTCCACTGTGCACAGCTTATAATTGATCTTATTTTAATCAATTCCATCACTCATACATTTTTGAGAAATGTAATTGGTTTATGCTTTATTTGTAGATGAATTATTACTGACATTTTGTTAGAACTTTTCAGGTGGTATTAGTACTTTTGTTCCTCTTAGTATCTTCATTGTAGTTTCATAACAGGGGTATGCATTGGTTATTTTCTCTATGTATACTATGCACTTACTGTAGGATTTTTATTTCCGTTCATCATGGACAAATTATTTTTAGTTATATAACAGTTTAATGTTGAAAACTTTCAGTGACACACAAAACCTCTACAGTTTCCTTCTCCCTCTTCCCAACCCATTCAAAAGAGGTGTGCCATTGGTTTATAAGTTTCAGGGGAACAGATTCACACTTTGATTAATGTCTATCACACCACATACACAAGGAGAGGTCTAAAGTCATAAGACCTATTAATTTGACCCCTTGACCTGTTGTTCCCTTCCTCATTCTCTTGGACTTTTGGTTTTGGGGAGACCTCTGACTACTGCTTTAATTTATGTACTGATTAGTGTGTTTAGACTCTATGATTTCCTGATTCAATCTTGGAAGTTTCCAGGAATCTGTCCATTTCTTTTTGACAAATCTGTTGGCATACCGATGTTCTTTATAGTTTCGCAGAATTTCTCTCATATCTGTTGTAACTTTAACTCACTTTTCCCTGTCTTTTTTAAAATTGATTTTATTGAGTATTTCATTGTAAAATTAAGGTATACATGACAGTAAATTTATATCTGTATATAATATAGTAAGTTTACCATTTCCATTTTTCTTTCACTGTACAACTTACCCCCCTTACTGTTTGCCCTTATCCCCACATCTCTTCCTGCACCCACTAATTTGCTTTTTTTCCCTAAGTCTATTGTTTTTTGATTTAGTTCTTTTTAAAGTTATTTTTGCTTAATTTAGTTCATTTGTTTGCTTGCTATCTCTGTATACCATGTATGAATGAAATCATATGATAACTGTATTTCTCTTTCTGGGTTATCTCGCCAAGCGTAATTCCCTCCAAGTCCATTCACGTTGCTCTGAATGCAGGATGTCAATGAGCATTTAGTTTGTTTCCAGCTCTTGGCTATTTTAAGTAACTCTGCAATAAACATGGGCATGCATATAACTCAGTGAATAAATGCTGTGTTTTTAGAATAAATGTCCAGTAGGGGAATGTATGGATAATATGGGATTTCCATTCTTAATTTTTTGAGGAATCTCACACACTGCTTTCCATAACACTTGCACCGTTTTACATTCCCAACAATAATATTCAAGTGTTCCCTTTTCGCCATTTTTTCTTCAGTACTTGTTTTCATTCTTTTGGATAATCGTCATTCTCACAGGTATGAGATGATATCTCATTGTTATTTTGATTTGCATTTCCCTAATGACATGAGCAGTAGAACTTATTTCATGTACCTGACCATTTGCCTTTAGAGAACTGTCACTAAGATCATCTGCCCATTTAGCTGGATTTTTTGTTGTTTTACGAGTTCTTTATATATTCTGGATATTAATCCCTCGTCAGATGTGTGATGTGCAAATATCTTTTCCCATTCAGTAGAATGTCTTTTTGTTTTCATGAGTTTCTTTCACTGTGCAGAAGCTTTTTAGTATGATACAGTCCTATTTATTTTAGATTTATTTCCCTTGCTATTACAGTCAAGTTCCCAAAGACATCTCTTGGGCAAAACATGATAGGATAGTGACCTATGTTTTTCTATTTTATGTATTTAAAGACTTACATCTAAGTCTTTAATTCATTTTGAATTAACTTTTTATATAGTTAAGATCTATATTTGTCTATATTCCAATACAATGCTAACTTGATTATTATTGCTTTGTAGTAGAGATTGAAGTCAGGGACTATGACACTTCCGTTTTTGTTTCTTCAGCATTTCTTTTGCTATCCTGGGTTTATTGTAGTTCCAAATAAATTTATAATTTTTTTTGTTCTAGATCTTTGAAGAATTCCTTGGAATTTTTATGGGGATAGCATTAAATCTGTAGGTTAGCATTAAATCTGTAGGTTGTTTTAGGTACTATGGCTATTTTACCTATGTTAATTCTCCCAATCTATGAGCATGGATTATCTTTACATTTCTTAGTGTCATCTTATATTTCATTTAACAATGTCTTAATAGTTTTCAGAGTATAGGTCTTTCATATCTTTGGTTAAGCTTACTCCAAGGTATTTTTTTTTTATTCAATTGTAAATGGGATTGTTTTCCTGAGTTCCATTTCTGCAATTTTGTTATTTGCATATAGAAATGCACCAGATTGTTTTAATATTAATCTTGTAAACTGTCACTTTACTGTATTATTTCTAGTAGTTTTTCACTTGTTTTTTCGGTCTTCACTATACATTATCATGTTATCTACAAATAGTGGTAGTTACACTTCTTTCTTGCAATTTGGATAACTTTTATCTTCTTGTCTGATTGCACTGACCAAGATTTCCAAAGCTATAGGAAATAGTAGTAGTGAGAATGAACATCCTTGCCTTGTTCATGATCTGAGAGGAAGAGCTTTCAGTTTTTTCTCCATTGAGTGTGATGTGCACTGTGGGTTTGTCATACATACATAGACTTTATTATATTGAAGTACATTCCATCTATACCAATTTTTGGAGAGTTTTAACATAAAAGAATGTTGAATCTTGTCAAATGCTTTTTTTGCATCTATTGAGATGATCATGTGATTTTTGCCCTGTTTTTGGTTGATGTAGTGTATCACACTAATTGATTTGCATATATTGAAACATCCTTATATTCCTAGAATAAATCCCACTTGATTCTGGTATATGATTCATTTAATATGCTGTTTTTGTTTTGCTAAGATTTCGCTGAGAATTTTTGCATTGATATTCATCAAAGATATGGATCTGTAATTTTCTTTTTTGGTGTTATCTTTGATTTTGGAATTAAGTAATGTTGGCCTCATAGAAAGTGCTTGGAGGTTTGCCGTTTTCAAGTTTTTGAAACATTTGAGAAGAATTGATGTCAATTCTTTGAATGTTTGGTAGAAACCACCAGTGAAATCATCTGGTTCAGGCCTTTGTTTTGGGAGAGATTTGTAATTACTGTTTCAGTTTCCTTGCTTGTGAACAATTTCTGCTGACTCTTTATTAGGGCTTTCTCCCTTTTTTCTTGTGACTAAAGCTAAGCCTATTAAGTGTTTCCTTGAAAAGATAAACTTGTGTTTTATTGGACTTTTGTATTATCTTTTTGTATTCTATTTTTTCTCCATTTTTATTTACTTTCTTCTACTGAATTCTGGACAGTGATTCTTTTTCTAGTTCCTTTATGTAAGAATATAGTTTATGGGAGACCTCGATTTTTGATAACATGTATTACTATGAGCTTCCTTTTGGTACTGCTTTTGAGGTATCCCATGTGTCCTGATAGCTCCTGTATTCATTTTCATTTGTCTCCAGGTAATAATTTTATCTCTTTGATATCTTTGATACAGGAGTTATTTAGAAGCATGGGGTTTAGTATCCACATGCTTGGTATTTTCCCATTTTGCTTTTTGTGATTGATTCCTAAGTTCATATCATTGTGATTAGAAAGGAAGCTTGATATGATTTCAGTCTTTTTAAGACTGGCATCCAATATATGGCCTATCCTTGAGAATGTTCCATGTGCAGTTAAGACTATATTCAGTTCCTTTAGGGTGAAAAGTTCTATATATCTGTTAAGTTCATTATGTCAAGTTCCTCTTGCCTATCCTTTTAATGTCATTGTTTCCTTGTTAATTTTCTCTGAATTATCTCTTCATTTAAGTGGAGTGTTAAAATCTCTCACTATTGTATTGCTATCAAAATCTCCCTTAAGTTTTGTTATTTTGTGTGTGTATGATCCTGTGTTTGCATAAGTACTTTGACAGATAAATCTTTTTAATTGTTTGACACCTGGATCATTAATGGATATCATCTTATCTTTTTGCTAAAAATCTAATTCATCTGTCATGAGTATTGCAGTTCCTGCCTGTGTTGCTTTGATATCTCTTCCTCTCTGTCTTCTCACTATAAGGCAATCTTTTTTTTTTTTTTTTTTTTTTTTGGGTAAATCCATGGAGTAACTATAATTTTTGAATAATGAGTTCAGACCATTCACATTTAGGGTGATTGACATATAGGGTTTTATTCTATTTTATGCTTAGTTGTAATTATTTTTCCATGTGTTTCTATCTACTTTGTCATTTCAATGGTTTTCCTAATTCATTTTTCCCTGTTATGTCTCTTACCCAGTTTTTGATATGATTATGAGGATTATATATAACTTTTCATATTTCTGATAGTTTTTTTATTCAGGTATCAAATTGTCTTCATTGGGCTATATAGCTTCTGTTCTTGTCTTCCCTTATAATTCCTTCTTGTTGTCTCACATTTTTCCTAATTGTGCTTGTTTCACTTTTTCTATTTATCAACTTAATATTTTGCGGACCTTTGTTCTCTTTTCAGTTGAACTTTTAATCTATTATTGTAGAGCAGATCTGATGGTGATAAACACCTATCCTATTTTGTTTGGGAAATTTTATTTCAACATAATTGAATGATGCTTTTGCATTGTAGAGTACACTTATCTAGTAAGTTTTTTTTTTTATTGTAACTGATTTACAAAATAAGTTTTGATGTGGGGGTTCTCTATTATATGATGCACCATCCCTACAACCAAGTTTCTAATAGTCTACCACAGTCCACTGGACAGCCTCTCAATCCCCTTTCTTCCACCCCTTCCCCTCTGTAAACTCAGTTCTATTACTATCCAAGGTGTCTGTTTTGTCTGTTTGTTTCTTTATATGTCATAATATGACTGAGACCATGTCTTTCTGACTTATTTCACTTAACAAAATTCCCTCTAGTTCCATCTATGTTGTTGCAAATGAAAGGATATGTGTATTCCATTGTGTATATATACCACATCTTTGTTCATCTATCATTTGGCATTTAGGCTGTTTATTTTTTGGCTATTGTAAATACCACAACAAACATGGAGGTACATGTATCTCTTCAAATTGGGGGTTTCTTTTTGTTTTTGTAAACACCTGTACATGGGGATAATATAATTGTATGGAATTTCCATTCTAAATTTTTGAGGTTCTCCATATGCTTTCCATAATTGTATCAATTTATATTCCCACAAAGAGAGCAAAATGGTTCCATTTTCTCCACATTCATGACTATACTTGTGTTTAGATTTTTGTAATAGCCATTCTTATAGGGGTGAGGCTTCCATTTCCCTAACAGATTAGGAACATCTTTTTATGCTGGCCATCTATATGACCAAACATTCTTTGGAGAAATGTTTATTTAGATCTGACCATTTTGGGGGATTATTTTTCTGTTGGATTTTGAGCTCTTTGTATATTAACCCCTTATCAGATATGATATGCAAATATATTCTTGTATTCACTAGGATATTTTCAATTTGATATTTTCATTCACTGCACAGCTTTTAAGTTTGATACCATCCCATTTTAGTTTGCCTTGCTGCTGGAATTGAGTCCAATGTTATGGAATGTACTACCTGTGTCTCCTGTCTTACATCCAATTTTGAATACATTTTTGTATAGTGTTAGTGTCATCTAGTTTCATTTTGTGTGTGCATGTAGCTGTTCGGTTTTCCTAACACAATTTCTTTTCTCCCTTGTTTGTTCTTGGCTCCTTTATCATAAATTAACTGACCATATTGTGTTTATATTTGGAGAGTAATGTATAGAATCACAGATCAGAGAAATACATATGTTTATTGCATTACCAGTTACTATGGCTTTTTAGTTCAAATTCTGGATGTGTGATACCTCTACATTTGTTCTTTTTTTCATTATTTCTTTGGGTATTCAGAGTCTTTTGTAACACCATACAAGTTTTAATTTTTTTGTCCTATTTCCTTTAAAAATGCCAAAGGAGAGTTTATGGGAATTGCTTTAAATCTGTTTATTGCTTTATGTAAGATGTCATTTTAACAATGTTACTCTATACTCACAGGTGGGAAGAATTCTTTCCATCTCTGTCTTTATTTCAACAGTGTCTTGTAGTTCGCATTGCACGGCTTGATCACCTCCTTTAAGCTTAGACAAGAATTTAATATTTTCTTTTGTGATTGTTTTCTTAATTTCCTTTTTTCTTGTTTGAACATAGAAATGCACCATATTCTTGCACATTTTATAGCCTGCTACTTTCTGTAGTCATTCATTCTAATGTTTGTTGGTGGAGTCTCTCTTTCAAGCCTTGGAAATCCTTCTGTTTTCTCCTTGAATTCCTAGGCCCGCCAATACAAAGTTGAATAGCAGTGTTGACAGTGAACCCTTGTTTTATTCCTGATTTGAGGAAAGGCTTTCAGTTTTTCACCATTGAGTATGATGTTGGTGATGGGTTTATCATATGTGACCCTTATCATGTTACAACATGTTCCTTCTATCCCTATTTTATTGAGTTTTAATTTTTTTAAAGGAAAGGCACAGGTAGGAATGAAGGTGAGTGGGCAAGTAGACAGGAAGAGAGAGGAGAGGAATAAACATTGTTTTGTTTTTTATTTAGTTGTACCATCTTGATTGTTCTCCCCAGCCCAGGACAAGGACCAGGATCCTTGGGATATATGTGGACTGCACTTAGGCCAGAGGCAGTTGACCAAACCACTACTCTACCAGGGCATGCCACTGAGGGTTTTTATTATAAATGGGTGCTGACTCTTGCCAAATGCTTTCTCTACATCTGTTGATATGATTGTACAATGCTTTACTTGTTGATATATTACATTAGTAGATTTGCATATGCTGTATCATCCATACATTCCCAAATAAATTCCACTTGGTCATAACCCTTTTGATTTAGTGCTACATTTTATAATAAATAGATAAAAAGATTCTCAAACTATTAGCCAAGTTTATCAGAGAGATTTGTTTATTTCCTTTTTTGTGATGTCCTTGTCTGCTGTTAATATTAATGTAATGTTGTCTTCATATAAAGTGTTTGGAAGTATTCCATGTTCCTCAGTTTTATAGAAGAGTTTGAGAAAAATAGGTATTCTCTGAAGTTTTGGTAAAACACATTATTAAAGTCATCTGGTCCTGGGCTTTTATTTATCTTCATTTTCTTTACTGTGACAGTTCTGTTTCAGGATTTCTATTTTTCACTAAATCAGTTTTAGTAGGCTACAAGATTTTAGAATTTGTCCATGTCCCCTTCGTTGTCCAGTTTATTGGCATAGTTATTTATAGTCATCTTAAGTGATTTTTTTAAGTTCTGAGGTACCTTGTACCATTTCATTTCTGATACTAGAATTTTCTTTTTTCCTAGTCTAAAAGTTTGTTAATTTTGTTTAACTTTTCAAAGAACCAGCTTTTGTTTTCATTTACCTTCTAAATTATCTTTTGATAATTTTTTGATAGAGGGAAATAATAAAAATTCAAGCACTATTTTTCTGTTTACTTTAGATATGGGGTTCGATTGAGATTGTTCTTAAGGTAGTCTTGAATTGCTATTAATGTCCCTCTTAGTGCTTTTTTTTTTCTTTTACTGCACCCATAAGTTCTAATAACTTGTTTCTTCATTCTTGTTTGTCTTTGAATTTGTTTAAACCAAGATCATTTGGAAGCATGTCACTTAGCCTCCACATATCTTAGGATTTTCCAGCTTTCTTTCTGTGCTTGATTTCTAGTGTTTGGGTTTTTATTCTTTTGCTCATTGAGATAAAATACTTGGTATGATTTCAGTCCTTGTAAATATGTTGACCTTTGTTTTGTTCCCCCCAAAATGGTCTATCCTTGAGAATGTATAACCTCCACACCAGTCAGAATTATTGGAGTTACAGAATCAGCACTGTGTTGAGACACAATAATCCATCCTTCAGGTTTACTGTTGGGGCAGGGAGCACAGAGGTTTCCCTCAGAGTCACAGGCATGAATGCAAGACACAAGGAAACAAAGGATCTGTGGTCCCAGGCTACAAGCTTGTCATGGGTCACTGTCCCAATAGGGGCCACTGGTGAGAGGGAGTGGGTTCTCTCTGGCTCGTTGCCAGTTGCAGCAAAGCATGCTCCCCCTGGAAGTCTCTCAGTCTTCTAACTGGCCAGCAGTCCCAGATCTGGGTGTGGGGACTCTAAGTAGCAGAAAGATAAGCAAAAGCCATTTTGTGCCCACCTGTGGCTACTGCTAAACTGCTTTGCATTAGTCTCTAATGATCCTCTGAGGGACCTCTAGAACCAGTTTTGCAGAAAATTCCTTGGTTATATTTACCTGGGTTTTAGACCCAGTGACTATCACTACCATGGGGAGGCCATTACTTCCCCAGCGTCCGGGAGAACTCTAAACATGAGCACAATCTGTCAAGCACTACAAGTGTGCTAATTGTGGAGGGGTGTGGTGATTCCTCCTTGGGGGTCTTGTTGCACAATGGCAGCCTCCAGTTCTGGCACCACACAGAAGAGCCAGAGTTCAGCAGCATCATAGTTTACAGGAAGGCTGTCCTTTCTTACTCCCTATGCTGAAGCTGTGGGTTTAACAAGTAAAAATCCTGCAGTCACATCTGTGCACACTTTATCAGCAACTTGTGCTCTCTGTCCTGTGTCCTTTGCTCCACCAAATCCTATTGTTCACCAAAGAATAAACCCTCTATTTTCCATGTCAGGTTCTACCCACTCCGGGGCCAATTCCCAGTTGTGGGGACAGCCACTGTGAGGATCAGCTTTCGGCCCCAGAAAGAGGGTATATTATTACTGGTATCTTCCAACAGGCCCAAGACTGATCAGCTTTCCCTAACATTCACAAAGAAGTGTGTCCCTTCTCTTTGAAAATGAACGGGGACCAACATTTCCACAAAGGCTATTGTTAAATGAGTGTAGTTTTATTGTGTCTGTGGAGAGGAGGTGAACATTTTAGATATTAACAGTTCATCTTGGAAGGATCTCCTGGTCAGTAGTTTTTAATCTTTTAGTATTTTAAATGTCAGAGTTTGTGGAGAAATCTGATCATAGCTTGATGGGCATTATCTTGGAAGTTTCTATTTTTCCCAGCAACCTTTAATATTTTTCTTTATTACTAACTTTTGATATTCTTAATATATTGGCATAGCTTACTTTGCACTTAAACATGTGCCTGTTTTATCCTGGACTTCTATAGTTAGTTCTTTGAAACAATCTGTCTTTCCCTAGATCTTTTATTGACTTTCTGCAATGCCCATTATCCTCATATTTCCTCTTCTAATGAAATTTGACATTTCTCAGTTTATATTCCCTAAATTTTACTTCTGCCTCTTAAAGTGATTTCTATATTTGTTTTCCATATCACTGATTCTTTATCCTGCACGATTGAGCCTGCTTGTTATGCTTTCCACGGTCATAATTTTATTCTTTACACCTAGTATCTCTGGAGTTTTCTTACAGTCCGCCTCTTGGGTGAAGAATTCTTTGTGTGCCTCCATTTCCTTCATTATTTCATTAACATTTAAGATGTGTTAGAATGCATTTTGTGTATTTTTTAATTTCATGGTACTTAAATTCACGGTCTCTTAGAATCCATAACTAAGTTTTTATGGAGATACTTTTCTTGATTATATGATTATAGTTTTTTGTTTTTCAAGTAGATGGTGCAGTAGATTTGGTTTTGGAATTCTTTAATTAGGGAAGGGAGAGGACAAGAAGAAAATAGTCTGTTGCAGTCCTGGGGTTGGGAGTAGACTCATCCAGGCACAAAGTCCTGTGCTGTCCCTTCTCCCCTATGACTGAACAAGCTCCAGATATTTGCATAAAGTCTATATTCTCTGACCACATGTTGCAGATTTTCCTCAAATTCCTGATGGAAGGACCCTCAGTTCTCCAAGCTAGTTCCCACCAGTCTTACAGGGACTAGTGTTTGTCTCAGCGCCTAGCCTCTGAAGACAGCACAAAACATCACTTCTGTGTGGGACAACAGTCTGAGTGTCCTCATTGTCCCAACTCCCATCCATCTGCTGATCAGTCTTGGCCACAGCTCCATATCTCTCCCTATTCCACCTCTGCAAACCCATCTATCTAAAATACAGGTAGATGGATCAATCAAAAGTCTTCTACTGAGGTTGCCGATGTATTTGTGGCAATAGCTGAATTCTGTGCTTTGAAAGGAGTTTTACATATATCCTTTTATTCTGTCATGTTTGTGACATCACTCCTCTGACACTGTAAAAAGGATGTAAATTGTGACATCAGAAACAATGTGTGTATCCATTAACAACTGACCGTAGCTACCATTGTTTTATTTTTCACTTTTATATTGGGGTAGAAATGATTTATACACCACCATTATAGTATTTCAGAATTCTGTATTTGATGATACACTTAGCTTTCCTAGTGAGTTTTACACTTTCATGTTTTCATGATGTCAGTGCCCTTTGTCTTTCGATATAGGACTCCCTTCGGTATTTCTTCCATGCTGGTCTCATGATAAAGATATCTCTCAACACTTATTTGTCTGCAAAAGTTTTTATCCTTCATGTCTGAGCAACTTTTCATGGTCTAATATTTTTGCCTGGCAGTTTTTCATTTTTAGCAGTTTGACTATATATCATCCTACTCTCTCCTACTAGTCAGATTTCTTCAGGAAAATCCCCTGACAACACTATAGGGTCACCTTGTATGTGATGTGTCTCTTGTTATTAATGGAATTTTCCCTTGACCTTAAATAACTTGATTTTAATGTGTCTTGGTATAAGTCTTAACTTTTGATCAATTTGGGGTCCTTTGGCCTTCCTGAATGAATACACGCATACATTTCTCTTCCTAGATTTGTGAAGTTTCAGCCATTACTTATTTAAATAGACTTTGGTCCATTTCTCATTTTCTTCTTCTGGGATTTTCATTTGATAGAATCCCATAATGCCTTTATCAAATGGTCTTCTGTTGAAGTTCACTAATTCTTCCGCTTCACCAAGTCTACTCTAAAGAATTGTTTTTCAGCTTAGTTATTTTTTTTAATCGCCAATATTTTTGTTCTGATTATCTTTGCTGAACTTTTACTTCATATATACTGCACTCCTGATTTCATTCACATCTCCTTTTATATTCTAATGTAAGTCACTAAACTAGGACAATTATTTTGCCCCCAAATAAATCCACACACATGACCAATTAGAAAAAAACAAACTCATAGAAAAGAACAAAAAAGACAATTAGCTTGACATATTTGTCAAACATTTTACAATTTCCATTTATTTTAGATCGGTTAATGTAGATTCCTTCAATTGCATTGTCATTTATGTTTATGCTATTTCTGTGCCTTTTAAGGAAGTTACTGCTAACCCATTAGCCATGTGCAGTAAGTGGAAAGACAAGAGACTGAGCTCACCTTCACGTCCCTCCTATCATGAAGATCAATGCTTGCTGTAAGAGTACAGATACATTGTCCTTTGGTTAACTGTCCCAGGGGATTGTGCCTTTTAGTTGTGTGGCACTCCATAGGGGACAAGATAGGAACTACTCCAGGTAAGACACATGAAGATACTGAGGGAAAGGCCCTAAATGCAAAGGGCATGCCCTGCCCTTCATTTCCTATCTTTCCCCAGAGACTGGGTTCTTCTGGTCGTCCAGTACTCTGCGTGAGGTGAGAGAAAAGTCAACCGCCTGAAGGACAAACTGATGTACTGGGGATAAGGTCACTTAGCTTCATCCCCTCTGGAAACGGGTACAGAACTCAGGTTTTTCTAAACTCAAGAGGAGCACTAGCTAAAATAAAACGTCCTGCCCTTCCCTGGGATCCAGTCTCTGCAATTATTCAGCCCCCAGGCTGATAGTGCATCATCTTTGCAGCCAGGCACACACTCCAGTCTCACCCCCTTCGTCTTGGGAGAAATCAGACCTAGCCTTCATCTTGGCACTGAGCTAAGCCAGTTTGAGGGACAGACATGGCGAAGTGAAATTGCTCCTCTTACCCTTTTCAAATGTGACTGCTGTCTGTGTTCCTCTGTTCTTAGTAGGATTCTGAATTTCTTTTCAACGCATTTGGTACTCATATAGCTATACTGATTTTGTAACTATATTTTTGTAAAGGAATGAGAGATAGGGATAGCCACTCTGCCATCTTGCTGACATGATTTCAATAATATACACTAAACATTTCTATGTAATGAAGCTACTAAGTTTGACTCCAAACAAAAAACTCACAAAAATCCCTCATTTGAGGGAAACATTGTCATGAATCTCCAGAATTTTCTCATAAGAGAAAATTTCAGCTCTAACCGATGCCATGATTTCTAATATTCTCTCACTAAAGGTTACTTGGAGAGATGACTGATTCCAAATCTGGGATGGGAAATAAAGATTAGCATGGAGCATCTCCTATTGGAATATAGCAAAAAAGAAAAATTAAAGCAAAATATTGGGCAAATTAAAGAGACATATGACTCAACCTGAAAGAGCTCCCATTTGAGCAACAAAACTAATATTGGATTATAATAAAAAGTAAAATATGATTTAATGATGAATTAAAGATAGACAAAACTTCCTGTAGAAAAGTACAAGATAATATGGAAAGATACTACCCTTTACTGGAGGTTAAAGATCATTTTAACCACTCGGCTCCCATGATTAAGCTGAACTTAGTGCCGTCTTTCCAATCCGTACACTATAGTAACAGACCGTTTTATAATGTAGAGCCTAGAAAACACTACCTTAACCAAGTGTCCAAGCCTCCAGTAATATGCCATCTTAATTGTATAAATCTAGAATATGATGTGACACCTGATATTTTTCTAAAAATGCATTCCCAGTCTAATAATAAAAAACATCAAGCAACCCCAACTTTATGCTCTTTAAAAAAGTACCTTACCTAAGAAGTTACAAAGGATACTCAGAAATAAAGCATTATAAGAGACTACTGTGAACAACTATTTTAAAAAGCATGAAGACATGGATAGATCTTTAGAAACATACACCCTACCAAAACTGAATCAAAGAAAAACTTTAAAAGTCTCCCACAAAATAAAACTTCAGCACCAGATCACTTTACTAGTGAATTTCACCAAAGCTTCAGATGACAATACCCATCCTCAAACTCTTGCATTAAATTGAGCAGGGAACACTTCTAGACAAGGGCATCACTAAGAAAAAGAAATCAATAGATGCTGAAAAGTATTTGACAAGATTCAAGTAAAATACTATAAATCATAAAATAGTTAAAAGAAAACACAATGCATCCCATGACATTATCCTTAGAAGGGTCTTTGGAGACTGATATCCAGTGGCAAAGAGGCAAAAAATGGGACTAAATCCAAACTAAAAAGTTTCTGCACAGTGAAAGAAACTGTCACCAAAATGGATATCCTACTCACTGGGAAAAGATATTTGTACAACATTCATCTGACAAGAGCTTACTATCCAAAACATATAACTAATAAAACTCAACAGAAAAAAAATCCAAAAATGGGCAGAAGAACTGAATAGGCATTTCTTCAAGGGAGACATACAGATGGCCAACAGGCACATAAAAGGATGTTCATAAATACAAATCAAAATAACAAATGGTAAGGATACAGGGAAAAGGGAATCACTTACACTGTTGGTGGGAGTGTAAGTTGGTATAAACTTTATGGAAAGCAGTGTGGAGATTCCTCAAAAAACTGAGAATGGAAATATCCACTCCAATCCTCCCACTTCTGGGTGTTTACCCAAGGAAACACAAACAGCAATTAACAGAATTAGTGTATTGTCATATACTTGACAAATACTGGGCTTATATATCAAAGTTACCTCATTAAATAGTAAAACTAAAATTCCAGAATAAAAGCTATTAAAATATTCTTCCCTTTTCCAAGTACACATCTGAATTTTCTTCACATTTCAGCCAAAAGACCACATCACAGCAAATTGAATGCAGAAGCAGCTGTCAGTCAAGCTACCTTTTATATAGTTGAACACTGAAGATATTTCCCAAATTAGAAAAAAAAGCAGCTTACCTGTCCTCTTGATACCTGAAATCATTAACTACTTGGAAGAATAGAGGACTGTGGAAACAGGACAAAATATAATCTAGTATTCTAAATTGAATCAGGGAGGATAATTATAAATGGTGAAATTTGAACAATTTCTGTGGTTTAGTTTATACTGAAAATTTTTTAAGGTATTAACAAATGTACTATGATAATGTAAGATTTTAATAATGAGTATATGGAAACCAACTTTTCAGTAAATCTAAATGTACTTCAAAATAAAATTTACATGAAAACTTGTAATTATAATCACAATATTAATCATAGATATTAATTTATGTTAATATTTTAAGTGTCTAGTTTGCTACTTTAATGCACAAATAGGATTTCACATTAAACAAAATAGATTGATGTAGCAATTTGGAGCACAAGGGCATAAATCTTTTTTTTAATACCATATCTTTATCTATTGATGGACACTTAAGTCTACTTATTTCCTTAATTCTACTTATTTCCTTATCTTGGCTATTGTAAATAATGTCCTAAGGAACATGGAAGTGCAGATCTTTTACATCTAGTTTTTATTTTCTTTGGTTATATATCCAGATATGGATTTGTTTTATCCAGTACTCATTTTTTTTAATTGAGGAAACTCCATACTATTTATTTCATAATGGCAATACCAGTGAAGGATTCTCACCACATACTCACCACCAGTGGCCATCTCCTTTTTGATGAGTCTTTCCAACAAATGTGAGGTGATCTCATTGTGCTTTTGATTTACATTTCCCTGGTGATTAAGGATGTGGAGTACCTTTGCATGTACTTGTTGACTTCTATCCATTTCCTCTGCCCATTTAAAAATCAGGTGATTCATATATGTTACTGAATTGGAAGTTTAAAAAAAATGTTTTGGATTTTTAAGCCCTTAGAGATAGGATTTACAAAATTTCTCACATTCTGGAGGTTGCATTTTCATTATGTTGATGTTGTCGTTGCTGTGCAGAAGCTTTTAAGTTAGAAGAATTCTACTTTTTGATTTTGGTCAAAAAGCAAGTTATTGCCAATACTAACATCAAGAAGCTTACTCCCCATGTTTTCTTCTAGAAATTTGTGTTTTCTGGTCTTAAAGTCTCCAATCCATTTTAAGCTGACTTTTTCTATGGTACAAGAGAGGGATCTAGTTGATTGGCATGTGGCTTTCTAGGTTCCACAGCACCATATTTTGTTCCTGTTTTCAGAGGAAGAGCTTTCACCATTGAGTCTAAAATTAGCTTGTCATATATGAACTTGATTGTGTTTTTATCATGAATATATTTAGCATATTTTTCTATATATGTTAACCCTTTGTTTTGATCAGTGTGTAAATATGGAGCCATATTGTGACCCTGGAATCAATCCCACTTGATAACGTTAAAATATCTTTATAATGTCCTAGTGAATTCATTTAATATTTTCTTAAGATTTACATGGCTGTTTATTGGAGATATTGACCTGAATTTTTATTTGCAGTGCCCTTGTCTGATTTTCATATCAGGATAATTCTGGCCTAGTAAAATAAGATTTTTTTTTTAAATGTTCATGAAGAGTTGGTATTCTCTAAATGTTTGGTAGCCTTTACCAGTGAAGCCATCTGATGCAGGGTTTTTGATTACACCTCCTAACAACCTTTCTTAATAGTAATTACTTTCTTTATATTTTCTATTTCTTCATGATTTCAGTTGTGGTAGGGTTGTATATTTCTAGGATATTTTCTATTTATTCAAACATGTCTAATTTGTTGGTGTATAGTTGTTCAGTTTGTTTATGTAACATCATTTAGAATGCCTCCTATTTGCTTTAATTTTATTTCCTTGAGTTCTCCTTGGTAACTATAGCTAAAGGCTTATCTACTTTGTATTTAATAATTCTTTGTTTCATCTTTTCTAGTGTTTTTACTTCTATTTTTTTATTTCTGCTCTGATCATTATTTCCTTCTGAATTTGGTCTTTTTCTAATTCCTTAACATGTTAGGTTATTTATTTGAGACCATTTTTCTTAGTGTAGTCATTTACCATCATTAGCATCACACTTAGTTTTGGTATGTTGTATTTCTTTCCATCTTTTTCACTACTTTGACTCATTAGTTGTTCACTGTGAAAGCAGTTTAATTTCAACATATTTGTGAATTTTCCAGTTTTTTACTGTAAATTATTTTTCATTTCAACCATTATATCAAGAAGTCTTGATATGTTTCCAACCATCTTTATTAAGACTTTGTGACCTATCATAAGATATATCCTGAAAGCTCTTCTGTCAACTCCAGTTGGTCTAACATGTAGTTTAAGTTCAATGTTCCCTTATTGACTTTCAGTCTGGATGATCTATCCATTGTTGAAGGTGGGTTATTAAAGTCTCTTGTGTTCTCACTGTGACTATTATTTTTCAGTTTCTACAATCAGATCAGGTATATTTGTTTTATATATTTAGTTTTATGATAGGTGCATAGATAACCATAAATGGTATGTCCTCTTGTTGAACTGACACTTTTTCATTATAATGACTGTCTCTTGACTGCCCATGGATTAAGATCCATTTTCTCATATATAATAATTGTTGTCATTCTGGTTTCTTTTTACAAAGAACATACATATACATTGCTTCACTTTCACTTTGTGTGTGTCCTTAAAGCTGAAGTGAGTCTTGCATTTTTAGCCATTCAATCATCTTGTATCTTGAGTGGATAATTTGTTCATTTAAATTTGAATTATTGATAGGTGTTCATTTTATTCTGGGGATGTTTGTTCCTTTCTTCTGTTGTCTATTATTGCTATACTGGTATACTTGAATTCCTTTTATCTTTTTTATGTTATGTAGATGTTTGCTTTGTGGTTAACATAAAGCTTAACACAATCCAGAACTATATTTTCTCTACCCCTCTCATGTTCCTTTTGACATTAAAATTTACATGTTTATGTGTTAGTTACTTTAATGCATTTTAAACCTTTGTACTAGTTATAAATGAGTTATTCCCTAGTACCATAACATTATAGTATTCTGAATTTATATATTTATCATTTCCAGTGAGATTTATATTGCCATATATTTTTCTATTTCTAATTAGGCTCTTCATTTCAGACTGTAGTTCTTTTAGCAGTTCTTATAAAACCAGGCAAGTGTTGATAAACTCCTTCTGTTCTGAAGGATGACTTTGCCAAGACATGTTTTTCCTTTCAGCATGTTAAAGACCAGAGGTAGGGGCATGACAGATTTTTCAGAGCAAAGTTTGAATCTTATACTCTGAAAGGGCACCCTTGCATGTAGTTGTTTCTCTTGCTGTTCTAAGATTCACTTTTGATAGTTTAATTATACTGCTCCCAGTGTGGGCCTCTTTGGATTCACCTTCTGTTTGAAACTCTGGACTTCCTCAATAGAATTGGAAGTTCTAAGAGGTCTAAATGTAAGATTTTTCCCAGTTTAGTAAACTTTTCATTAATTTTTGAAAAGATTTCTAACTTCTCTTCTTATTTGCACCTTATTATTCACCCTAGCCTAAATTCTTTGTTCTTATTCAATATCAGTCATTAATGGTACACCAGGAACTGTGGAACTGTCAGTGTTTAGGTTTTCAAGCAGTCTGCAACTTAGCTGCTGTCTGTATTCTCCTTAAACTTCAGGTTGCATCTGGAAAAGTATGTAGTTGTGTCCCTCCAGGGTGAAAATGGGAGAGAGGGTTTGTTTTTTTTTGTTTTTTTTTTTTACAAGTTCTCTTTACATGGACCCAGATACCTGGCTCCAGGGAGCTGCTCTACCTCTTAACTGCTTCTAGAGATTAAGAAAACAATTACCTTAAGAATGATTAAAGCCAGGGACTTGTTCCACGTGTGACAGTCACAAATGCTAGGGTACAAAACATGTGTATAGGATCCCTCCAGAAAAAGTTATTTGTAGTAGTTAGAAGGTACCCCCAATCGTTAGGAAAACTGAAACCAAATTTTCCTTCCTGCCTTGTTGTCATCCCTCCTATATCTCTGCTACATGTTCTGATCATCGAACCATGTTATAATGTTTTAAAGCAATTATCCTGACCATCTCAATTCCACTTAAATATTGGAAAACATTAACACCTCAAATTAAAAATTGTACATTCAAAGACACTTGCAGTATCTATTATTTGGGGGCAGATTATATTTTTGATAGTCATTAGCTACATATAACTATAGCCAATTTCATTCACCACTGCTATTACAGGCACAGACTGCTCTATTCTCAACTCTTTCTACAATGAGACTGGCATATATGCTTAAGATTTTTTTGTACAAGATGAGCATATCAATGACAGAACAGGACAAAAATCAGAAAATTGTAGTTATTTCAATGCACATCACTCATGAAAGTTAAGGCAGAATTATTCACCAGACACCAAGAGAGTAACATGGGACATTACTTTTCCACACAAAAGAAACTATTCAGGAATGGGACACTACTAAGAGAATCCTACATCTTGCGGGGCAAGGCTGAATTACCTCCTACATTCATGAAACAAACTGCATTAGAAGGGATACCATGGAGATACAAGCATCCGTGTGACTGAAGGTGGCTGGAGAGGGACACAGTGGTCTGGGTGGATGAAGACAGCAAACCTGTTAGCCCTACCGAAGTCCTCGAACAGCAGAGAGCAGAAAGTGTGGAAGCCCATGTCACTGACCCACCTGAGACCCAAAGTAGAAGAGATGAGGTGCTCCATATGGGTCAGGACCCTAGCAAGGAGGATGACAGAAAAAGTACTCTAGACACACTGTCACTGTGAAGTGTGCCTTGGCTAATAGATGGCTCAGAATGAGTTCTGGTACCCAAATAAGGAGGAATAAACAGCAGGGCAATGCACACAAACCAGGTCTCTCCCAGCATGGACTCTATAACTTTTTTGTGTTAAAGGAGCCAGATACAATAAATAAACTGAATGCTTCAGGCTATGAAGAAATCAAACAAGATCAAGTGGTCCATATAGAAAGCTGTGAAAACAGACTAGACCTAATGGAAGAAAAAAAACAGTGAGCTGAACAATAGGAACCTAGAAATGATTCAGGTAGAAGAGAAATAAAATATTTAAGAACATGAGGAAACACTACTAGAGTTGTCACACTCCAAAAGGAAAGACACAGAAGATGAGAGAGAAGGTAGCAGAAGCTATCAGACTTCATTAGAAAAGGGAAATAAGAATAATGGGTATCATGGAAGATAAAGAGAGGGATAAAGAAATAGAATTCTTTCAGAATAATATCTGATGATTTCATAAATCTGGTGAAATAACAATCTAACAAGTTATGAATTTAACAGAATACCTGGTTATCTAAATGCAGAGACATACATATTAGGCAACTATCAAGAGTCTAAGACAAATATTAAAGGTTGCTAGGAAAAAGTCAAAGCAGGTAACATATAGAAATAGCCCCATCAGACTATTTGAACTCTGGGTAAAAGCTCTACAGTCAAGGAGAATTTGTAATGACATACTCAAAAGATAAAAAACTGACAGCCAAGAACACTATTCAGCAAAACTATTACCTGAGTAAGAAAAGGATTTTTTGAGGTAGACAAAAGCTAAAGAAGTTATTTTACCATTTTGAAATTTGCCTTATAAGAAATGTTGAAAGGAATTCTATCTGAACTAAAAACAAGTTCATAAAAATTGAACAAGGCAATACATTGATAAAATCAGAAAATAAAAGAATGGTAGCAATAAGCCCTCAATAAATGTAAATGATCTAACACATCAAAAGACAGAGTAGCTGAATTGATTAAAGAAAAAAAAAAACCCAAAACCAAAAGGAAAAAAGTCAACTGTCAGTAATAGGAAATAAAAATTAGACTGGAAATAAATGGAAGAGGATAAAGAAAATGCAAATATCAATAAACCAAGAGCTGGTTCCTTGAGAAGATAAACATGACAGTGGTGACTGCACTAGGTGAGTCTAACTAAAGGTTTATTTTGTTTACTTTTAACTCTGATGGTGAGTTACTACAGATGTTATGCAGTTGTTCAAATTCTGGCAGACTAATGCCCTTCCTAGTACATAGTCGAAGAAAATCATAAGATACAGCAAGGACAGAGCCTTTATTATACTCACAACGGGGTTCCAATGGTGGCAGGTTGGACTTGTCTCCGGCTTCCCCTGGGGCATATGTTGATGGGAAGCTATGATGCCATCAACAAGGAAGGGGGGCTCCTTTAAAGGGAATATTAGCAGAGGGAAGGTAGTAAGTGGACAAGAATAGCTCAGTAGGCAGGGATAGCAAAACTTCAGGCAGGACATCTTGGGTGCAGTCAGTGTGGGCAGAGGCAGTTATCCTTGAAGTCCATCTGCTACATTCACGTTCATGCTCAGTGCTGGCCAGGCACTGAGTTCACTCTCAAGATTTGGCATGAGTCACTTTTTTATGGTACCCCACATGTATTATATATACATTTACTGAGGTCTGAATCAATTCTCCTTAAAATAGGATATTGTAAATGAATAAAAACAGGTAATTTAAAAATAATATTCAAATAGTCAGAAAAGTTACTACATAAAAAGAATAGTATGAACATCTATATGGCAAAAATTTGATAAGGAAACAACAGTTTTGGGAACACAGAGCATTCTAAGACTGATTCAGAAAGTACAGATAATATGAAAAGATTGATCTGAATTTAGAACATACCAATCTAGAATAAGAAAATTAAAACTTCCTATAATGACCAAAAGTCCAGAATTGGATGACTTCACTAATGTATGAAATTTAAAAAATACCACCCTTCCCAAACATTGAAATAAAACAGTTTAGGAAGATAACATTACCCTAATTCCAGAATCAGACAGGGACATCACACAAAAAAAATCTGTAGACCAATATATCTGGTGAATTAGATTCAAAATACTAGCAAACTAAATCCAACAATATGTGAGTATGATATCCAATGATAACAAGATTATTCCAGGCAAACAAGGATGGTTCAGCATTTGTAATTAACATTATATAATCCACAACAAAGGAGACAAACCCTCAATCTCAACTGATGCCCCCCCAAAGAATAAAATTCAATATCCATTTAAGAAACAAAATGGCTACATAAGCAACATAATACCAGTCATAAAGGGCAACCCCACAGCCAAATTACAATGGTGAAAAATTGAAAACTTTTCTCAAAGATCAGGAACAAGACAAAGATGTCCCCTATTATCACTATTAATAATATTGAATATTCAGTTAGAAGTTATAGCCACAGCAATTAGATAAAAGGAAATAAAATAGATCCAAGTTGGAAATGAATCAAATAAAAGTAAACTTCATTATCTGCAAATGAAATACAGACTTTGGTAAACTGAAAAATGAGTAAAGTGATACAAAATCTTTTTACACACAAACTAAGTAGAAAGAAAAACTGGGAAAATACAATTTGAATAACATCAAAAAGAATTAGTTCCTAGAAATAAATTTTACTAAACAGGTGAAAACTATACATTGAAAGTTAAGATTCCATTTTATTTTGTTCTATTTTAAGAAAGATAATCTGTGCTCATAGGTTGGAAGCACTAAAATTTTTAGAATGACCTTTTTATCTAAAGTGATAAAAAGGTCATTCTGAATCTGGTTATCTAAAGTGATAACCAGATTCAAAGAATTCATCAAAATCCCAATGGCATTCTTTACAAAAACATAACGAGGAAAAAACAATAAAAGTGGTGCATCCTTGTGGTATAGTAGTTTGGTCTGCTGCCTCCAGTCTAGTGCAGTCCACATATATCCCAATGACCCCAGTTTGCATCCCAGAGCAGGGACCAGGTGAAACAGCCAAGATGAACAACTAAGTAAAAATGTTTTCTCCTCTCTATTCTTGCCTGCCTACTCAGCTTTATTCTTGCCTGAATAGTTCCTTTAAAATAAATGTGCCATTCTACCCAACTTCTAAAGATACTACAAAGTGATAGTAATCAAATGATTATAGTATTAAATAAAAACAGACACCCAGATCAATGAAACAGAGCTGAAACTCCCCAAATAAGCCCATATATATGGACAACAAACTAAGACAAAGAAGCTAAGCATATACACTGGAGCAAGGAAAATCTCATCAGTAAGTTATGTTGGGAAAAACTGAAGAGCTACATTCATGAGAAGACACTAGATGACTAACATATATAAAATTAAGTCCAAATGAATTAAAGAATTAAAATCATAAAATACGTAGAGCACAGGTGATATGCTTCTGGACATCTTCCGCAGAGATATCTTTGGGGACTAGACTCCAAGGGTAAAAGAACAAATGCCAAAATAAACAAATGAGATTACATCAAAATTAAAAGGCATATAGATTGGGAGAAGATAATGTAAATCATTTATCTGACAAATCATATAACTCATACATTGCAGCAAAAATAGCAGATAACCCAGTTTGAAAATGGGAAGAGGATACAAATAGACTATAGTTCAAAGAACCATAGATACAGCCAACAGGTACATGAAAAGATGTCTATCTTCCCATACTAGAGACATGTAAATCAAAATAACAATGGGGAGTCGAAGGAAGGTGGTGACCTGGTAGGGGTGAGACTCATTTGTCCTACAGAGCAATGAGAAACTCACTTATTTTTCAGAGGCAAATACCAATGATGGTCAGGCACAGCAGCTGCAGAGACCCAGTGCCTTTCATGATGACAAAAGGGAGAGGAAAACATTCTGGTATGCAGCTAAACTGCAGAATTGGGACACAGTGGTGGAGTGGCACTGTGACAGGATGTGAAAAGGCTGAAAGACCTGATGTAGAGGCAGTGAGGTGCACCCAACAGGGCAGGGATGTGGGAGACTGTCCTGGCATGGAGTGGAAGGGAAGCCAGCGCCCCAGGGATTGAGCTGGAGCCCATGTGGTGAAATTACACTGTGTGCTGCCATAACCAGAAGACTGCTAGGGAAATTCCTGCCTTCACCTACAACCACCATTTTGCATTGGAGACTCAGGATATACCCACTGGATATCCTGCCCCCTTGATATCACATCTTCAGGATTAAAGGAAGAAGGTAGTCTCACTGAAGGGACAAAACCTCATTGCTTCCTGCTAATGCCATCCTATGGCTAGAGGAGGAACTGCAGCCTGATTAACAATTCTAGCCAGCAGCAAAGTGATCACCCTACACAGCACCAACACTGCAGGGAAACTGGCATTCTCTTTATATTTCTGAGGTTCCAAACAGAGCAAAGAAACAAATATACATGAAATGATGGATCCAATAAAAAAAACCCAGGGTTATGTCTGAATACAGCAGATATACACTGCCTGAAAATGAATTTAGGGTAACAATAATTATCATACTTATTGGAATCCGGAAAACAAGAGGAAGTAAAAGAAAATATTAAAAAATAAATGAAGCAAGATAGCAAATGAAAAATGATAGCTGAACTAAAGAATTCAATAGAGGGACTCAATAGGATGGATGAAGCTTCCGACAGAATCAGTAATCTGAAAGAGGGCAAAATAAGTTATTTAAACATACCAGCAAAGAGATAAAGTCCAAAGAAATGAAGACAGCATCAGGACCTTTGGGATAACATCAAAAGGAACAAAATTCATATCATAGGTGTCCCAGAAGAAAGAAAATGGGGCAGAAACTATTTGAAGAAACACCTGAGAACTTCCCAAATCTGAAGACTGAAGCAAACCTCCAGACATAGGAAGCTCAGAGCTCCTAATCAAAGAAACCCAAACAGACCGACACCTAGAACCATAGCGATCAAAATGTCAAAAATACAAGATAAAGAATCATAAAAGCAGCCAGAGAAAAATGTGTCACATACAAAGGAGTTCCCATAAGATTGTCAGAATATTTCTCATTTGAAATCCTACAGGACAGGAGGGAATGCCATGATATAAAGTGCTGAAAGAAAAATATTTTCAACATAGGATATTGTATCCTGTGAGATTATCATTCAGAACTGAAGAAATGATAAAAAGCTTTTCTGATAAGCAAAAGCTAAAGGAACTCATCACCAAAAAACCATATTTGTAAAAATATTAAAGGATGCTCCATAAAGTGTAATGAAACCCCACAAAATCAGTAAGAAAGCAAATATAAAAAGTGGGGAGGAAGAGAAAAAAAATGTGGATGATTAGAATGTGTGGAAGACTAATTTGTTGAGTAAAAATGGGAAATAAACATAAAATAGTTAATGCTATCTTCAGGGTAACCTCAAAATATATCACTAGGAAAAAGCAAAGAACAAAAAGGGAAACCAATAAATCATAACTGCACTCATCCAGCCTGAGAAAGAACAAAGGCATGGTCTAGAGAAGCATAAGACAAATTGCAAAATGACAATAAGTAGCTACATATCAATAATCACCCTAAATGTTAATGATCTGAACTCACTAGTCAAATGACGCAGATTGGCTGAATGGATTAAAAAGCACAATCCAAACTTCTGCTGCATTCAGGAAACCAACCTTCTTTCAAAAGAAAAAGTCTCAGTCTATGATTGGAAGACAATCCTACAGTCGAATGGCAGCCACAAAAGAGCAGGAACAGCTTACTGATATTGGATAAAAGACTTTCATCTAAAAAGCATAAACAAAAGACAGATGGACACTATATAATGAATAAAGGATCAATCCAGCAGGAAGACATAATGCTTATTAACGTATATGCACCAAATGAAGGCGCGTCAAAATATGTGAAGCAAGTATTAGATCTGACAAAAGACATTGACAGCAACACAATAGTGGGGAACTTCAACACCCCACTTACAACAATGGACAGATAAACCAGGCAGAAAATTAACAGGGAAACAGCTCTTTAAATGACCATCTGAAACAGATAGGTCTAATAGACACATACCGATCACTTCACCCAACGGCTGCAGATTTCACATTCTTAAGCATGCATATAACATTATCAAGGATAGATTGTATGTTGGCATACAAAACATCTCAACAAATTTACAAAAATTGAAATCATACCAATCATCTCTGAACACAATGGCTGAAAATTATATATCAACCACAAAAAAAGCTGGAAGATCCAAAATAAAAACTAAACTACTTAAAACTTAATGTTTCTGAGTGACTCAGGTAGGAGAGTAAATCAAAGAGGAACTTAAATACTTAGAGACAAATGATGATGAAATACAAGTTACTAGAATCTATAAGATTCAGGAAAAGCAGTAATAAGAGAAAAGTTCATGACAATCCAGGCCCACCTCAAGAAACAAGAAAAATCTCAAATAGTCTAATTCTACATTTAAACAAGTAAAAAAAAACAAAAAAAAAACCCAGAAGGTAATCAGAATTCGAGCAGAAATAAATGAAATAGAAAACAAAGACAATCCTGAAGACAATGAAACCAAAAGTTGGTTCCTTGAAAAAAATAGACATTGGCTATACTCACAAAGAAAAAAAGAAAAGTCATAACTAGAATCAGATATGAAAGAAGTTACAACAGATACCACAGAAATTCAAAACATAAGGAACTGCTACAAAGAGTTCTATGCCCACTAAGTGGACAATCTTGAGGATACTGTGAGATTTTTAGAAAAATACAGCCTGCTAAGACTGGACCTGGAAGACCTAGAAAACCTGAAAAGAACAATCACAAGCAAAGAAATTGAAGTAATCAAAACTCTCCCCCAAATAAAAGGCCGGGATCAGATGGCTTTTCTAATGAGTTTTACCAAAGCTTCATAGATGAATTAATACCTGTTCTTCTCAGTCTTTCGAAATATTGAACAGGGAACTCCCACAAATACTTATGAGGTTAACACAATGATATCAAAAGATGAGAGAGATGTCACCACTAAAGAAAATTACAACCCAATATCTCTAATGAACATAGATGTAAAAATTCTCAAGATAAAAATTAGCAAACTGAATCAAACAATGCATCAAAAAGATCATTGTGACCAAGTGGGATTTATCCCAGGGATGTAGAGACGGCTCACATATGTAAATCTATTAATGTAATACACCTCATCAACAAGAACAAAGAAAAACCACATGATCATATCAATAGATGCAGAGAAAGCTTTTGACAAGATCCAACACCCACTTATGATAAAAATCCTCCAAATATGAGAATAGAAGGTGCATACCTTAACATAATAAAGGACATATATGAGAAATCCATAGCCATCATCATAGCCAATGGTGAAAAATTGAAAGCATTTCCTCTAAGGTCAGGAACAAGACAAGGCTGTTTACTCTGACCACTCCTATTTAATAATATACTAGAGGGTTTAGCCAGAGCAATTAGGCAAGAAAAGGAAATAAAAGGAACTCAAATTGAAAAGGAGGAAATAAAACTATCATTTTCAGATGGCATTATATATGTTGATAACCCTAAAAACTGTCACATAACTTCTAGAACTCACCATGAATACAGTAAAATGGCAGGCTGCAAAATCAATGCAAAACAAATACTGTTTCATATTTATATGCAAACATGCTACAGGAAAATGAAATCACAAAAATCATACCATTTAAAACAAGTTAAAAGAATAAAATACCTGGGTGTATGCCTGACTAAGGAAGTAAAAGATCTGTACAATTAAAATTACAAGTCCTTTTTAAAAGAAATGGAGGAGGACACAAAGAAATAGACATCCCCTGTTCATGGCTTGGAAGAATCAATATCATTAAAATGGCCATCTTATCCAAAGTAGTATACAGTGTAAATGCAATCCCCATTAAAATTCCCTGGATTTATTTCCAGTAATAGATCATAAAATTTTTAAATTTATGTGGAACAATGAAAGAACCTGAATAGCCAAAGCAATTACTAGGAAAAAAAAAAATCAAGAAGGATTACACACCCCAACATTGAGCTATATTACAAAGCAGTAGTGATCAAAACAGTATGGTACTGGAATAATAAGAGAGACACAGATTAGTGGAATAGAACTGAATCACCAGAAACTGACCCACTCACATATGATCAAACTATGACAAAGGAGTCAAAAGTATATGATGGTGAAAGGAAAGTCTTCAATAAATGATGCTGGGAAAACTGGACAGCCACATGGAAAAAAATGAAGGTAGACTCTCTACACCATTCACAAAAATTAACTCACTTGGATATAAGGTCAGAAACCATAAAGTACTCAGAAGACAACATAGGACTTTCTATGACATCAGACAGAGGTCTTTGGGGACTCGACTCTACTATCAAGGGAAACAAAGAAAAACAATGGAGACTACATCAAAGTAAAGCACTTCTTCACAGTCAAAGAAAACAGCACCAAAACAAAAAAACCTTTGGTTTCAAATTCATCTGAGACATTGGCTATTATTCAAAAGTTCAGAAACAAGTGTTGGTGACAATGTGGAGAAATGGGAACATTTTAACACTGTTGGTGGGAATGCAAATTCATGTAACACCTTTGGAAAAGTTTGGAGACTCCTCAGAATGTTGAAGATGGAAATCCCACATGATCCTCCCAATTCCTCTTCTGGGTATTTACCCAAAAGATACAAAAACACTCATCCACAGAGATTTATGAATTCCCATGTTTATTACAGCCCTGTTCACAGTTGCTAAGAACTGGAAATTACCTTAGTGCCACCATCACTGGGCACTTGAATGGATAAAGATTATATACATATACAATGGAATACTACACAGCCCTTAAAAGAGGTGAAATCCTGTCATTTGAATCAACATGGGTGGATCCAGAGGGATTATGCTAAGTGAAATAAAAGACAGACAGATACCAGATGATCTCACTCAGGGGTGGAATGAATAGACAAAACAAAGGAACAGATGAAACAAAGCCAACTCTTGGACACTTGCAACAAAACTGAGGTTACCAACAGGGAATGGGGGAGAGGAATGGCAAATGGTGGTAGTACCCACTGGACAATGGTGAAGAACATTTGGTGATTTTGTGGAGGGCAGGGTGTGTTGATTTATATCTAAGGAATGGGTAACCTATACATATGAGGTTATTTAAATGTGTAGAATAATTACTATTAAAATATGTAATGAAATACTATGCTGTTATTGGGAAAAAAAGATGAAATTGTGCTCTTTCCAATAATCTAGATGGAACTGGAGGGGATCATGTGAAATGAAAATGAAAAATACAAGCTGGTTTCACTCATGTGAAACAAAGAAATGCAACAAATAATCATATATCCCCAACAAAAATAAGTGCACTGCATGCCCTAGTGGAGTAGCAGTTAGGTCAATTACCTCCAAAGGAGCATCGCCCACGTAACCCTGTGTTGGAGTATTGGAGGGAGGTGGGGTGCAACCAGTGTGAAGAACTAAATAAAAATAAAATGCTGCTACTTCCTCTCTCTTCCTGCCTATCTGCCTACTCACCTTCATTCCTGCTTGCACCTTTCCTTAAAAACGAAACAAAACAAAACCAGAACAGAGGACTGTGGATGGGAGGAGAGTAGGAGAGAGAAAGATGACTAGATGATGACAAAGCATGATGGAACTCTGCTGGTGGGTGTGGTGCAAAATACGGGTTGAGATGTACTTTCTATATCCTGAAATGAATATAGCATTGTGAACAAAAGAAATATTAAAAATAAATGAATAATAAAAAGCCAAGTAATCTCCTTTACAAAATATGTGCCCCAAGTGGGACAGGTGCTGTGTTCACGAAGCCCAGCCTGCTTTTCATTGCCTTTGTATGTGTATTCTCCCTTTCATGTGCTGAATAAACCACCTGCTTCTTTCAAAACAAAAAACAAACACAGCAATAGATATCACAAGCAGAGAATGACTTACTAAAAAGAAACAACTGCACTGAAGGGGACATGGAGAAAAGGGAACACTGTAAATTGTTGGTAGAAAATAAATTGGTGCAATCATTTTGAAAAGTACGGAGATTCTGCAAAAGCTTAAACATACAAATCTCAAGATTCAGTTATCTCACTTCTGTATTTCTCTTTGTATTTATACAGAGACTGCAGAAACATTAATTCAAAGAACTATATGCATCACCATGCTCATTGCAGTATTATTTACAATCAGCAAGAATTAGAAACAAATTAAGTGCCTTTTAACAGATGATTAAAGGGATGTGAGATAGATACACAATGGATTAATACTCAAGCTATATAAAACAACAAAATCCTGCCATTTGTAATGATATGGGTGAACCTAGAGAGAGGGTTTAGTGAAGTCAGTCAAACAGAGAAATACAAACACCATATGATTTCCCTCAGGTGGTGCATAAAGAAACAAAACAAATGAGCTAAATCAACTATTTTTTAACACCTAAACCAATTAGTGGTTACCAGAAAGGAAGGAAAAAGTACATGGGGAGAAACTGGATAAAACTGGTTAGCTGTATTGTGAAGGATGGAATTAGAGTTTTAGTGGAACTTAATGTATATACACAGATGTTGATTTACAAAGATGTACACCTGAAAAATACAATTTTATAAACAAGTATTTTTCAATAAGAATTTAAAGGTAGAAGATAAATGGCAGAAAAGAAGGCACATAAGGATACAAAGACACTGTAATAGAAACATGGAACTGTTCTAATCCCAAGAAAATTTCTTGGAGATAGATATCTATAAATTTGTTGGAAGTTGTGTGTGTACCAGGATAGAATGAAAGACATGTAGTTATGGTCCCAGGACATGTGTCCCAAATATAAAACATTAAAAGTAATCAGTGTTCAATGAACTGGGTCTGTGTTTGTCCATATGTGCAGCTAATCAATATCCAGATTGGTGGTAGATAGATAATACACACACATATGTACATGTATATTTGTTATTGACATTTTGAGAGTCAAAGAATAATTTTGATATTTACTGAAATCTGCAGGACCCAGTGCTGGGTATTGGAAAGACCTATGGCCTTTGGGAATTTTAGTTTATGTTCTTGAAACTAGAATAACTGGGACTGATGGCAATGGTCTGGGAGAAATTCAAGTGTAAAGTCATAACAAAGGACAAACACTTGGATACCCTGAATATAAACAAGTATCCCAAATCTGGAGGCAATGTTTAAACCCCAAAGCTGCCATTGTCTCTGGGAGTCCTCTAGAGAAAATGATCAAGGAGTTGGCACATTCAGGTGATTGAGATTAAAATCTACCAAACTTAACCTGGATTCACTGAAATAAGGAAAAAATATAATTTATAAGTGTGAGAAATTTCCCAGAATTTCAATGAAAATATGGAACAGGAAGATCATTCCAACTTTGAAATCTACAGAGGCCATTCTGTTATTTTTGTCATCTAATATTAACATTCTCAAACAGATTCTATATGGAAACATGATGTTGGCTACTTTTTCCATGAAAAATGTGATCTATGATTTTTACTTATCACTGAATTATTTTTCATAAGAAATTTCAAATAGCCTATGTGTTTCTCATTATAAAGTTTACAATATGTGGCCCAATATGTATTGGAATGTCATTAATATTGATTTTACTGATAGGCAGTTAATAAATTGACTCACTGAAATATTGGTAGAGAAAGGACTTGAACTCGCATACCCTGCTTGGAATGATTTCGGAGCTTACATCTGTTATGTTACATCATACAAACAAGGCTGTATTTTTTAAAATTGAATTTGATTGTGCTGATGTACATTATTTATTCAATGCCCAATATTACTCAACTGAGAACCAAATAATGTATTAATAAAATATAGATGTACTAAATAATTCCAATTACCAAAATAAATTTATTGACTATAGATTAATATTAAGATAGCAACTGAAACAATCATATCACTACTTTGTAATTGTTTCCAGCATAGATATATGTGTGGTATTTATCCTTGCTTGAAGCTATGGTATATGAATCTTAATAAGCAAAAAATAATAGAAACTAAGCTACAACAGCTACCTGCCCTCAAATGTCCTCCCCTGTCCCTAGAAGTTGTCCTCCACCTCAGTAACTCAGCAAGTAATTCTCACAACAGGAGCTTGCAAGACTCAAAAATGTAAAGCCTTACCACCATCTGCTGGTAAAACGAAAGATACACAGTTCAGTTTAAACACCTGGGAGGAAAGCCCAAGATCTGATATCTTAAGGTTTTATTACATCACAAGATGATACATCTCCAGAAACCAAAACTGAAGACATAAAATTATATAAGTTTAGTAGGTAAAGCATTCAAGCTAGCAATCATAAAGAAGCTCAAAGGTAAAAGAAAATGGAGATAAACCATTCAAAGAATTAAAGAGGACTTGAAAAAGTCAAAATGTAAGAAAGCAAAACAAGTCAGCAAGGTCAAAAACACAATGAAAAGTCAGAAATTGAGCTTTAAATAAGAAACATATTCAGGATGTGAAGAATGCAGTAAATTAGATAAAAAATCCTATGAAAACAGAATTTGATCAAGTGAAGGGACAGATTAGTAACCTGGAGGATAGAAATATAAATATGAAGCAGGCAGAAAAGATAGAAATTAATATAAAACGAAGAAACAGTTTGAAATCTATCCAACTCCATTAGGAAAGGCAATATAGGAATAATAGGCAAAAGAAGGAATAAAATAAGAAAATCTAAATTGGAAAAGAGGAAGTAAATTATTACTATTTTCAGATGACATGTTAATTACAGAGAAAATCCTAAAAAGTCTATCAAAAACTATAATTAATGAGTACAGTAAAGTGGCAGGGTATAAAATTAATATATAAATATCTGTTGCATTTTATATGCAAACAATAAAAGACAAGAGAATGAAAACAATAGTACTCTCCCATTTACAAGAGAAGCAAAAATAAATGCATTAAAATATACCTAGCAAAGGAGGTGAGAAACTTATACAATGAAAACTATAAGACTTTAAAGGAAAGAGAGGAAGATACAAAGATATGGAAATTTATGCCATGCTCATGACTAGGAACATTTTTTAAATGGCCATCTTACCTAAAACAACATACAGGGTTTAATGTAGTCCCCATCAAAATTCCAGAGGCATTTTTCAAGGAAATAGAACACAAAAATTAAAATTTGTATGGAATAAACAGGTTCTGGATAGCCAAAACAATCATGAGAAAAAAGAACAAAAGTGGAGATATCACATACCCAGGTCTTGAGCTAGACTACAAAGCAATAGTGATCAATCTGTATGATATTTGCATAAACAGAGATACAAATCAGTGGAATAGAACCGAAGCAGCAGAAATAGACTCTCACATATACGGTCAGTTAATTTAAAAGAAAAGAGCCAGGAGCATATGGCAGTAAAAGGGAAGCCTTTTCAATAAATAGTTTGAAAAAATTTGATAGCCATATGCAGAAGAATTAATCTAGACCTTTAACACCTACACAAAAATCAATTCCAAATGGATTAGAAACTTTGATGTAAGATCAGAAACCATAAAATATTTAGAAGATAACACAGGCAAGTCATTGCATGACATCAACCTTAGAGAAGTCTTTGCCACTGGATTTGAGCCTCCAAAGGAAATAAAAACAAATGGAACTACATCAATCTAAAAAGTTCCTGCACAGTGGAAAAACAAATAAAGCAAAAGGACAACCTATTGACTAGGAGAAGATATTTGCATTTCATACATTTGATAAAGGCTTAATATCCAAAATGCAGAAACAACTCAAACTCAAGAGAAAAACAATCCAATCAAAGAATGGGCAGAAGAATTGAATAGACAGTTCTCTAAAGAAGACATACAGATGACCAACATGAAAAGATGTTCTTCTAAATATATCACCTCTAAATATATCACCTCACACCTGCGATATTAGTGATTATCCAGAAGTTTGAAAACAAATATTGGTGAGGATGCAGAAAAAAATGAAATGCTTTCACACTGTTGGTAGAAGTGTAAATTATTGGAATCTTTATGGAAAGCAGTAAGAAGATTCTGCAAAATTTGAGAATTGAAATTCTAAACAATCTCACTCTACTTCTGGTTATTTACCCCCAAAATTCAAAATCACTAATTCACAGAGATATGTGCACCCTCATGTTTATTGCAACATTTTTATTTTTTACAGTAAGCAATATATGGAGACCACACAAGTACTTATCAGATGAAAGGATAAAGATGATGTGGGGGATTTGACAGGAAGATGGTGGAAGATGCAGACCTCTGATTTGAGTAGGAAAGACAAAGGCAGTTTTTCTTTGTGGCAAAAACACTGACAGGGGAGATGGTCAAAATTTTATGACCTGGTAGGAGTTAGATTCAGAGCAACTAGGAGTCCACCCAGTCTACAGAAACAATCACTGAGGAAAAGCAGGCACAGTGCTAAAAGAAAAAGAGTTTTTCAACCTAGGATATGATACCCTGAAATATTATCACTCAGAACTGAAGGAATGATTAAAAAACTTTTCCAATAAGCAAAAGTTAAAGAAATTCATCATCACAAAGCGAGCTCTACAAAAAATATTAAAGGATATTCTATAAAGTGAAAAGAAACCCCATTTAAAACAGCAAGACAGCAAATAAAAAAGGAGGAAAAGAATAAAAATGTGGATGGTTAGAATGAGTCTAAGACTAAGTGACTTTCAAATAAAAATAGGAAATAAATGTAAAATTGTTAATGCTAACTTCAAGGTAACCTCAAAATAAATCTTCAGGGAAAAAGCAAATAAAACAAAAAATCAAAATATAACTACACCCAACTCACCTAAGACGAGAAAGAATAAAGGCATTATTTGGAACAATACAGAAGACACATTACAAAATGACAGTTACTGTACATCAATAATAATCCTAAATGTTAATGAACTGGCCTCACCAGTCAAAAAACAGTGGCTGAATGGATTAAAAAGCATAAACCAAGCTTCTGCTGCATTTAGGAAACCCACCTTCTTTCAAAAGATACAAAGCTCAAAATCAATGATTGGAAGACAATCCTACAGTCAACTGGCAATAACAAAAAAGCAGTAACAGCTATACTTAGATAAAATAGACTTCCAACTGAAAGGCATAACAAAAAACAGGGATGGACATATAATGGCTGGGTGGTCAATCCAGCAAAAAAAAGTAATGCTTATTAACATCTATGTACCAAATGAAGGAGCATCAAAATATGTTAAGCAAATATTATTAGATCTGATGAGAGACATCAACATCAACACAATAATAGTGGGAGACTTCAACACCCATCTTACCACAATGGACAGATCAACCAGGCATAAAATTAACAGGGCAACAGCAATTAGGCAAGAAAAGGAAATAAAAGAGATCCAAATAGGAAAGGAAGAAGTAAAGCTATCATTATTTGCATATGACATGCATATGACATGATTCCCTAAAAACTGTCAAAAATTACTATAACTCAACAAATACTAGACCTCATCAACAAATTCAGTAAAGTGGCAGGCTACAAAATCAATATACACAAATCTGTTGCACTTTTATATGCAAACAACACAATATGGCATTGGAATAATGACAGAGGCACAAATCGGTGGAATAGAACTGAGTCACCAGAAACTGACCCACTCACAGATACAACCAGTTAATCTCTGACAAAGGAACCAAAGGCATATGATGGAGAAAGGAAAGTCTCTTCAATAAATGGTGTTGGGAAAATGGTATAGCCACATGCAGAAGAGTAAATCTAGACCACTCTAACACCATTCACAAAAATTAACTTGAAATGGACTGGAGACCTAGACATAAGACTGGAAGCCATCAAATTCATGGAAGACCACAGAGAAGCAAATAACAGGACATAAGCCTTGGAGGGATCTTTAGAGACTCAATTTCAACATCGAGGGAAAAGAAAAAAACAACTGGGATAACATCAAACTAAAAAGCTTCTTCACAGTGAAAGGAAACATTACCAAAACAAAAAGGCAGCCTACTAACTGGGAGAAAATATTTGCATTCCATATTTCTGACAAGGGCTTAATATCTAAAATATGCAAAGAACTCATAAAACTCAATCACAGAAAAGGTAATTCAACCAAAAAGTGGATAAAGGAATTAGAGACACATTTTTCTGAAGATGATATACAGATGGTCAACAGACACTTGAAAAGATGCTTCTACTCACTGGCTATAAGGAAATGCAAATCGAATCAACAATGACATATCACCCTACACCTGAGAGAGTGGCTATTATCCAGTCTGGAAAGAACAAATGTGAGGATGTAAAGAAAAGGAAACACTTTTACACTGTTGATGGGAGTGCAAATTCATGCAAACCCCTTTGGAAAATAGTATGAAGAATTCTCAAAAATTTGCATGTGGAATTTCTATATGATCCCACTGTCCTATTTCTGGATGTTTACTCAAAAGCTACAAAAACACTAATTTGCAGATACCTATGCACCCCCATGTTTATTGCAGCCCTGTTCACAATAGCTAAGGAATGGAAACTACCTAAGTGCCCAATGTCAGATGAATGGATAAAGATATGGTATATATAATGGAAACTATACAGCCCTTAGAAGAGATGAAATTGAGTCATTTGAATCAACATGGATGAATCTAGAGAGGATTACGCTAAGTGAAATAAGCCAAAAGAAGAAAGATACCAGATGAGCTCACTCATTGGTGAAATGTCAACATAAGAAAACAAAGGAATAGGTGAATCATAACCAACCATTGGACACTGAGGTCACCAATAGGGAATAGGATGGGGGACCATGAAGGGAGACAAGCAATGGTGGAGCCCATTGAACAATATGAAGAATACTTGGTGATCTGGTGGAGGGCAGGTATGCTGATATATATCTGAGGAATGGGGAACCTGCACATATGGGCAAACTGCACATATGAGTTTATTTTAATAATAAAATCAAAGTGACTGCAACAAAAATTTTTAAAAGATAGATGATCATTTTAATAGATCCAACAAGGTGGCATGGCAGAATTCACAGGTAATAATGATAAAAATAAATCAGTCAGATATTTATGTATATGTACTTAATGTAAACCAACATCACTGACACACAACTCTAGTTAACCTAGAGGCAAGTAATAGAATAATTTCCTTTAGTGTCTGAAAGAATTCTGAGACTCCAATACCTAAATTATTTATGACTGTGAGGTATTAGCAAAGACAAGTAACTACTTGGAAAAAAGGGTGACAGAAGACCTTCCCCAGCACCAACAGTCAGGAGAAACCCTCAGCCTCAGTGATTGTGGAAAGACTGCACAAGTGAGTGAGAAGACTGTTCCCACCAGCTGCAGGTAGGATTGCCTCACAACCTCTGCCACAGCCCCTATAACTGAGGAAAGCTCCACACTTGAGCAAAACTATGCACCAACAAACAGGAGAATCCTGTGGCTTAGCCCTGGTCACAGGAATCAAGGAAAGCCCAGAGAGTAAACAAGAAGATTTGTCCCAGTCCCAGCAGGCAGGGGCAAACAGAGGCCTAAACTAGGGGTGAGACCAATGCCCAAACTGCCACACTGCCCAAAATAATCCACAGAAGACACTAAGTAGGAAGTGAAGATAAGAAAACTAAAGAGTGTTTAATGCATGACAGAGAAGCAAGCAATTCCAAAATCTAAATCTCAAACAAAATGCAAATGTTTCAAAGAGATGTAGATATAAGGTGCTCCATAGAGTAGGAATCTAATAACACTGAATAAAAGGAACTAACAAAAAAATTCAGGCCTATAGTTATTAAAAAGAAAAAAAAAAAGAAAAAAAATGACCTGCAGAAGGCACACTAGTAGCTCCCCAAAGGCAAATGGAAGAACTCAGAAGAAATGACAGATCAAAAGGACTATGCACTAAAGAGATTGAGCTATGAAGGAAGCCCAAATAGAACTGCTAGACATTAAAAATAGTCAATGAATTGAAAGATAAAGCTCCATAACCAGGCTAAATCTTGAACAGTAATTAATTTCAGAACTTAAAGACAAGAACATGGAGGGAACTTTATGGAAGAGAGAGAAATAAGACTGAGGAAACCTGTGAGGAATATCAAATGCCATGAAAAAACAAACAAGGATAAGAAGTATCCCAGGAAAGGAGGAGAAAAGAGGAAAATTCAAGGAATAGCAGATCACCATATCTGTCAAAAAAGTAATGAGGAAAGTCCAAGAAACAGATAGAACATCCAATTTCTAAGAACAAAATGACCTACACCAAGATGCATCATATTAAATTTAGCAAAAGTCAACAATAAAACAAAATTACTCAAGGCTACTTAAGAAAAATATAGCCTACAAAAGGTACACATATCAGGATATCATCAGATTTTTTTAGCAATAACCCTGCAGGACAGGAGAGAATGGAATGATAAATTTGAAATACTGAAAGACAAACACTACCAGTCAATAATATTCTAGTCTGAAAAATTATCATTCAAATATGATGGAAAAATAAAGGTCTTGAAGATGAAACAAATGTTATTGGAATTTCCCACCACCAAGCCTGCATTTTAAGAAATGTGAAAGGAATTCTACAACAGAGAAAGCAAAAACATGGAACCCAAACACTGAGAATGATGATGAATACTAAAAGATAATCAGAAACAGAGGCAGGGCAGAGTTGAGAATGACAACAACAAAACACTAAAGGGAAGAAAACATGGATTCTGTACATGTATGTTGGTAGGATATGGGGGTCAGATCATGAAAGACTATTGAAGAAAGGCAAAGTAAGAGACAATCCACATTGTAGTCACAAAACCAATCCTAAAGAGAAACATAGCTGGAAAGAAATGAGAGAATAGATGCTGAAAATTATCCCAATGAAAAAGCAAATAAAAAATGAGAAAAGCACAGAGATGTAAAACAGATTCAACTGATAGCAATAAAAACCTAAATACAAATAAGTACTCCAAATATAAATGGACTGAATTTACCAATCAAAAAGAATGACTGAATGGATCTAAAAACAGGGCCCGTCAATATTATGCCTACGAGAAGCTCGATCAGATCCAAATACATAGGTTGAAAGTGAAGTGTTATGTATATACCTATGCATATATATATATATATATATATACACCTATATATACCTACATGCATATATGTATATACATACCTATACATATATACCTATATACATACACATGTATATATATCTACATATACATATCTCTCCAAACAATGGGAATGAAAGGAATTCAGGTACTACAGTACTATCAGACAAGATAAACTTTCACCCGAAGAGGGTAACATGAGACAAGTGGGCAATACATGATTGTCAAAGGGATAATCCATCTGAAGAACCAACTGTCATTAATATACAGCTAATGCTAAAACACTTAAATATATAAAACAAACACTGACAGACCTAAAGAGAGACATCAACATCAACAGACTAGCATGGTCTTCAACCCTACATTCATCAATGGATAGATCCGTCAACAGATAAATCATTCAGTCAGAAAACCAATCAAGAAATAGAGGTACTAGGAAATGACTGCAAAATGGCAGATTGTTAAAATCCTAGGCTCACCTCCTGCCCACAGTACAACTAAAAGGACATCTAGTTAGCTACCACAATCTTTGAAAAGAAACAGGATTAACATCTGCACAAGGGAGAGGGGATATACACCTCCATAGAATTGGAGAGGTCACCCTATCTCATGACACTCTGTTCACAGATGCCAGGAGCTATGGGGAGAGACTGACAACATGGACAATTTCTTGGAGCTAAAAGGACTTTCTCCTGTAGTGAGCAGTCCCATATCTGGAAGGTGACTTCAGTCACTGAACCAGGGGCTGTGGCAAAGGGTGGAAAGAGGGCCAGCACACTGGTGAATAGAGATACCATTTCTTGGTGCTGGTGTAGGGAGTCACAATTACAGGAAAATTCTGAGGAAAGGGGAACAGAGCATGCCATTTATACTATTAGCATGCTGTTGCAGAGCTGTTGGCATGAACTACTGCATTTCCATCTTGCAGAACTGTCATCTTTTTTGTGTGCAGCCAGAGACAGATAGTCAGGGCAAGAAGCAACAAGCAGACTGTTGGCAGTTTCCTGACAAGAAACATTCCTTTTTCCCCATATTATGGGGAAAATAACTGGAAGGGCTCTATGAAAACGACAGCTCCCATAAGCCTGTCACTACAACAAAATAGATTCAGGTCTTGGTGCCTCCTGAAATTCCACCCTTACATCTCAGGCTTGTTTACCATCCCCTGCTGGAGCTGCCACTCTTCTAGAGGACTGAAGAATTCTCACAAAGGAGGCTACTCTGCTAAGACAACTCCAGGCTCTCTCGCTCCTGTGGACTGTGTTGGGACTGTGAACTGTTTGCTCTCTGGGTTCACAATTCTTGGGTCTCTTTCTGTAGGCTTTGTTGCTCATGCCTGTGACTCTGGGGGAAACCTCTAAATTCCATACTACAACTTTAACCTTATACACTGAACTCTCAGGCCTCACAGAACTCACCCTAGTGTTTCAAGAAATCCAACGAGTGTTGAGGTAATAAACCTAAAGAAAGTCCAGTGTTCCAGAACAGCACCCAGATCTTTTCTGCCCCACTTGACACACTAACACAAAGCCTTTACATCAGGAAAACCTAATCCACAGACATAAACACAGAAAGCCAAACAAATCAGAGACAGAGAAATTTGTGTGAAATGATAGACCTAAACAAAACCTCAGAAAAATCTGAATGCAACAGGCTTATGTAAATTACCTGATGAAGACTTTAAAGCAAAAGTTTTAATGATACTGAAATCAGGAAAAAAAAATATGGAGCAACAAAAAGACAACACAACAATGGAAAAAATATGTGGCAGTTCCAAACAAATTCATTGAGCTAAAAAACATAGTAGCTGAGCAAAATAGAACAAAATAAGAGGCTCAACAGCAGGCTGGAGGAAGACTCCAATAGTCAGTGAACTAAAAATTAGGGCAGTGGAATGCACTCAAGCAGGCCAGCAGCAACAAAAATGTTAAAGGAAACAATATATGAGACCTATGGGATATCACCAAGAGGAGCAACATTCACATCACAGGGACCCCGAAAGGAGAAGAAAGAGAGAAGGGGGCAGAAACTGTATTTGAAGAAATATCTGAGATTTTCCTTAACCTGAGGAAGAAAGATCTCCAGACTAAGGAGCTCAGAGAGTACCCAAAACAAAAAACAAAACAAAAAAACCACAAACACAAAACCAACATACATGAAGAAACATCACTAAGTGTAAACAGTACATAATAAAGATACAATCTTAAAAGCAGCTAGTGAAAAATGAGTTACATACAAAGGAGCCCCAATAAGGTTGTCTACAGATTTATCAGATGAAACTTTACAGGTCAGAAGGAAATGGCATGGTATATACAATGTGCAGAAAGAAAAGGACATCCAACTTAGGATACTCCACCCTGCTAGAGTATCACTTAGAATTGAAGGAATGATGAAGAGCTTTTCAGACAAGCAAATGTTAAAGGAATTTATCACCACAAAACCAGCTTTATAAGAAATACCAAAGGAAGTTCTATAAAATTAAAAGAAACCTTAGCAGCAAGACATCAAAATATAAAATGTAGGGAGGAGGAGAGCAAACATGGTGTTGTTTAGAATGAGCTCAAATAATTTGCCTTTAGTGAAAACAAGATATAAGCATAAAAATTTATGTAAATTTCAGGGAAACTTGAAAACATAACTCCAGGGAAAAAACAAATAGGGATATAAAAAGGAAACCAAATACAACACTACTGCTTTCAAGTCACCTAAGAAAAAAAGAACAAAGGTACTGTCTGTAAAAGCACACAGAAAACAATGAACAAAATGATAACCAATCAGATATCAATAATCTTCCTAAATATTAATGGATTGAACTTATCAAAAGGTGCAGAATAGTCATATGGATTAAATAACATAACCCAACTTTCTGTTGGATTTAGAAGATTCATCAACATTCAACAGATAAACATAGGCTCAAAGTCAATGGATAGGAGACAATCCTACAGTCAAATGGTAGCAAAATATAAGCAAACAGGCTTCTAGTTTAAGATGGCAATGTAAGAGGACCTTGGTTTACCCTCTCTAAAACTGAATCTACAGCTATATATGAAATTTTCTTAGAACCGAACCTAAAGACACTAAACATATGACTAATGAGAAAAAGCCCATATCAAAAAAGAGGCAGCTCTGGGAATGCTCCATGGGTTGGCATCCTGGATTTGGTGAGACAGAAAGTTGGAAAAGCAGAAATCTTGCCTTCCTCACCCCTGTGCCCAGCCCAAGGAGAGGTAACTGAACATGCTTTGCCCCAGGTGCCTGCTGCAACAGTGCTCAACAGAGTTTACAGCTACTGCCAGTGAACTTAAACGTTAGGCTGGAGAATTTCCTATCATTGGCCCATAAGAGAGGAACTACACTCCACCTGTACAGAAGCCAGCAGACACCGCTTGAAGCAGTATTAGTGGCCTGCCACAAGAGAGTATTTTAGAAGACAGAATCAGGCCTGCCTCCACTGAAACCAAGAGACCGACACTGGTCACACCAAGACCCAATACTATCATACACGTAGAAGTCTGAAATAAAAGAAAAGCCATAGTACTAAATTCAAAGTGGAGAAAAAGCCATGTCAAAGTCTAAGATATGCAAGAAAACCTGACATTGATTGGGACAGCCTAACAAAGAGTTTGAAATAATAGTTATAAAAAAGCTGAAAAAGATGCAGGAAGCGTCTGCAAGTAACTACAGGCAATTGGAAAACCTCAAAAAAGAAGTGACAGATCAAGGGGACTACTTCACCAAAGATATTGAAGCTATGATGAAAGTCCTAACAGAAATGTTAGAGATAAAAGACAAAGTCAAGGAATTTAGGGTAAACATGGAAAGCTCCATAAATAAACTCAATCTTGCAGAGGAACAAATCTCAGAAATTGAAGACAAGATCACAGAGGCAACTCACATGGAAGAATATAGAGAAACGAGATTGAGGAAAAAAATAAAGAACCTATGAAAAATATCAGAAACCATAAAAAGGACAAAGATAATAATTATCCCAGCAGGAGAAGAGAGGGACAAAAGACAGAAAACTTATCTGAAGCAGTAATAGCAGAGAATGTCCCACATCTGTCAAAAAAAGGTAAATGTGGAGGGGTCTAAGAAGCAGATAAAACACCAAAATTTTTAAATAACTAAAAAAAAAAAGATCTAAACCCAGACACATCATAGTAAAACTAGCAAAAATCAATGACAGAAGAACTATTCAAGGCTGCTAGAGAATAGAAAAACATCCAAAACCACACCCACCAGATTTCTCAACAGAAGCCCTACAGGTCAAGAGAACATACAATATTTTCAAAATACTAGATAAAAACTACTGACTAAGGTATCTTACCCTGCAAAATTATCATTTAAATATGATGGAGAAATATTTAATCCTTGAGAATGGTGATAAACAGTAAAGAAAAAGCAAGAAGAAATATGAGAATAACAGGAGAGAACAAAAAACAAAAGGGAGAAAGAAAAATAGGTGTCCTATACAAATATACAAATATCATATGACATCAGTTCAAAAGAGACAATCATAGAATAGTACAGTTAGAGATAATCCATGGGACAGCCACAAACTCCAAACTACAGATGCATAACTAAGAAGTAGACAAAACTAACAGAATAGACACTGAATACCATCCAAAAGAAAAACAAACCTAAATAAACAGGAAAATGAAGTAATGGATAGAGAAAAACAAAACAAAGGCTCAAATGACAATAAAAAAACACTGCATTTTAGTCATCACTCTAAATGTGAATGGACTGAACTCACCAATGAAAAGACAGAGTGGTTGGATGTGTCAAAAAACAGGACCCATCAAAATTATGCCTACAAGAAACTCATATCAAAGATAACCATTGGTTGACAGTCAAGGGCTATGGAAAAATGTATCAAAGCAACAATGATGAAAGAAAATCTGGGATTGCAAAAGAATATCAACAGGACAAACTTCCAGTTAAAAATGATACCACAAGGCAAGAATGGACACTATATTATGATCAAGGAGCTAATTCATCAAGAAGAAATAACATGTATCAACATATATGCACCCAGTAGAGGGTCATCTAAATATATAAAATAAATACTGACAGAGCTAAAGGTAGATATTGATAGTAACACAATAATAACAGGGGACATTAATATTCATATCAGAAACAGATCAACCAGATGGAAAATCAACAAATAAGGACTAATAGAAACAATAGATCAGATTAACCTAACAGACATGTACAGGGTGTTCTAGTCCAATAAAGAATATATATTCTTACCAAATGTACATGGAACATTCTCAAGGATAGAACACCTCCTTGGGGCACAGAACAAGCTTCAGTAAATTTAGCAAGATTCCGATTATAGAAAGAACAGAGAGAAAACCCTAACGAGAATGAGAAGTGAAAGAAGGGAGATTACAGCTGAGAGCAGAGAAATACAAACGATCACGAGAGACTATTACGTAAAATTATATGCCAACAAATTCATCCCTCATGAAGAAATGGACAGCATCCTAGAAACCTATAACCTCCCAAAACCAGGAAGACGTGATTACTGTCAACAGACCAATCACAAGCACAGAAATTGAAGCAGTAATAAAAAATCTCCCCCAAAACAAGAGCCTAGGTCCAAACGACTCTACCAGTGAATTAAACCAAACATTCAAGAATCCTCCTTAAACTCTTCCACAAAATTGAAAAGGGAAAACTCTCAGATACATTTTGAGGTCATTATCACCTTGATCCTCAAACCAGAAAAAGACAGCACCTAAAAGAAAACTATAGACCAATATCACTGATGAATATAGACATAAAAATCCTCACCAAAATCATGGCAAATGGAATTCAACATCATATTAAAAAACAATACACCACAATCAGGTGGGATTCATTCCAGGGATGCAAACATGGTTCAACATCAGTCAGTGTAGTACACTGCTTCAACAAAAGAAAAGCAAAAATCATATGATCACATAAATAGATGCAGAAAAAGTATTTGACAATATTCAAGATTCAACACTTCACACTAAAAAACATTTGCCAAAATAGGAGTGGAAGGAATGTACCTCAATATAATAAAAGCAATGTACAAGTCCATAGCCAACATAATACTTCATGGTGAAAAACTGAAATCCATTTTTCCCTAAGATTGAGAATAAGACATTTGCCTTCTCTCTCCACAACTATTCAACATAGTTTTGGAAATCTTGGTCAGAGCAATAAGGCAAGAAAACCATATTAAAGGATCCAACCTGGAACGGAAGAAATAAAACTATCATTCTTTGCAGATGACATGACATTATACCTGGAAAATCCTAAAGACTCCACCAAAAAAACTGCTAGAAACAATAAATGAGTATAGTGAAGTGGCAGGATATAAAATCAACACTCAAATTAGTAGCATTCTTATATACAGACAATAAAGTAAAGGAAAAAGAAATTATTAAATAAATCCCATTCTCGATAGCACCAAATATGACCCAATACCTAGGAATAAACCTAGCAATGGAGGTGAAAAACCTCAATAATGAAAACTAAGAATTTAACAACAGAAATAGAAGAAACAAATGGAAAAATAGTCCATGCTCATGGATTGGAAGAATAACATGATTAAAATGGCAATCCTACCTAAAATAGTATATAGATTCAATGAAATTTCTATCAAACTTCCAGACATTTTAAAGGAAATTTGGCAAATAATACTTGAGTTCATTTGGAATCACAAACCACCTTGACTAGCTGAAAACATAAAAGAACAGTGGAGGAATCACATTTCCTGACTTCATACAATACTACAAAGTGACCGTCATCAAAACCATATGGTACTGGAATAAAAACAGACACAGCTCAGTTGAACAGAATTGAGAGCCCAGAAATAAAAATCACACTTATATGGACAGTTAATCTTTGACAAAGGAGAAGAGGATACAATGTGAGAAGGAATGTCTATGTAGTAAATGATGTTGAGAAAACCGGACAGACATCGGCAATAAAATGACATTACTCATTGACACCATCCACAAAAGCTCACTCAACATGGATCAAAGAACTGAACATAAAACCAGAAATTATAAAGTACTTGGAAAGAAATGTGGGGGAAATGTTCTACGACCTCCAGTCAAAGAGACCTTTGGGGAAGAACAGATAGAGCAATAGAAACTAAAATAAAACTGAACAACTGGGACTACATCAAACTAATAAGTTCCTGCACAGTAAAAGAAATCACCACTAAACAAAAAGACAACCTGTAAAATTTGAGAAAATATTCACACAATATATATCATATAGGAGCTTAATTTCCACCATACACAAAGAGCTCATACATCTCAAAAAAAAATAAAGGACCCACTCAAAAAAAAATAGGTAGAAGAACTGAATAGATACCTATTCTAAAGAAGAAACAAAGATGACCTACAGACACATGAAAATTGTTCTACATCATTCATCAGAGAAATGCAAATAAAAACTACCATGAGATACCATCTCACACTGTTGAGAATGATCTCTATGCAAAATTCTAGAAATATCTAAGTATTGGAGGGGGTGTGGAGAAAAAGCCCACCTTTACTCTTGGTGGGAATATTAATTTGTGCAACATCTCTGGAAAACAGTATGAGAATTTTTGAGATTCCTCAAAAAATAAAAGAAGAACTACCATATGGTCCAGCAATCCCACTCCTAGGCATAGAACCAGAGGGTACAAAATCTCTAATGAGGAAAAATATCTGCACCCCTTTTTTCATAATAGCACAGTTTACAATAGCCAAAGCATGGAAACAGTGTAAATATCCATCAACAGATGACTGGATTAAAAAAGCTGTGGTGTATATATTCAATGGAATTCTATGCAGCTACTAAAAAGAAAAAAGAAATTGTATCCTTTGCAACAATACGGATGGAACTGGAAGGGATTATGTTAAACAAAATAAATCAGAAAGAGAAATACAGGATGGTTTCACTCATATATGGAATATAGTGAAATGAAACAGTAAAACCCCAGCAGAAACCCACAGATAGAAGATGGCAACTTCCAGGGGGATGAGAGGGGACAAGGCAGTGCTAAGAAACGCTGGGACTCTGGTGGTGGGTGTCGTGCATAATACCCATAGACTGGGAAACAAGTTCAGTATTTTAAAATTAGCATGGTTTTATAAACAAAAGGAATAAGAATAAAGTTTTATTTTTAAAAAACTCTAAATTTTATATGGGACCACAAAAGGCCTCGAACAGACAATGCTCTCAGTCAAAACCAAAACAACAGAAGGGTGGAGGAATCACACTTCCTTACGCCAAACTAGAGTACACAGAGATTATCATCAAAGCAGTATGGTAATGAAACAAAAACAGACACACAGATCAGTGTAATAAACTGAGAGCCCAGAAATAAAGCTACACCTATATGAACAGTTAATCTTTGACAAAAGAGTCAAGAGAATACAATGGAAGCAGGAATGTCCATTCAGTAAATTGTGTTGGGAAAACGAACAGGTGCCTACAAAAAAAAAAACAAAAAAACTCAATTACTCATTAGCATCATTCACAAAAATTCACTCAAAATGGATCAAAGACATGGACATAAAACCCAGACATAAGACCCCAAACCACAAAATGCTTAAACAAAAATGTGGAGAAAATGTTCCATGACCACAACCTCAAAAGAGGTTTGGAAGAAGGAACAGCTGTAACAAAAATAACTGAGACTATGCGAATTAAAAAGCGTCTGTGTGGCAGGCAAAACAAATGGCAAACCATCAAACCAGAGAAGATATTCACAGAATATACATCAGTTAGGAACTTAATCTCCAAAATATGTGAAGTGTTCATAGACCTCAGCAATATAAAAGCAAATGACTCACTCAAATAATGGGCAGAAAAACTGAATAGAAACCTCTCTAAAGAAGACACAGATGGATACAGACACATGAAAAAAAAAAATTCTATATCATTCATCAGAGAAATTCAAATAAAAACCACAATGAGATATTATCTCACACCAATGAGAAAGGGCTATGTTAAAAAGACTAGAAACAACAAGTGCTGGAGAGGGTGTGGAGAAAAAGGAACCCTCCTACACTAGTGGTGGGAATGTAAATAAGTGCAAACTCTTTGGAAAAAGTATGGAGATTCCTTAAAAAATTAATATGGATCTATACCATTTGATCCAGCAATCCCACTCCTAGGCATAGACCCAGAGGATACAAAATCTCTAATCAGGAAAAATATCTGCCCCCTATGTTCATAGCAGCACAGTTCACAATAGCCAAGACATGAAAACAACCTAAATGCCCAGGAACAGATGATTGAATAAAGAAGTTATAATATATTACTCCGTGGAATTCTATGCAGCTATTGCAAAAGACAAAATTGTGTCCTTTGTGACAATCTGGAGAGAACTGAAGGCAACCATGATAAGTGTAGAAAGTCAGAAAGTAAAAGAAATACAGGATGGTTTCATGCATATCTAGAATTTAATGAAATAAAACAAATGCATAGACAAATCCTAACAAAATTCACCAGATACTAGTCTGTGGATATCAGAGCACTGCGATGGGGGAGGGAAGGAAGGAAGGAGGGAAGCAGGTGGTAAAGGGTACTGGAACCCTGGTGGTGGGTGTGGTGTGAAACATTCATAGATTGAGATGGAATTTTGGTATCATAATGAATGTAACATTGCAAACAAAAGAAATAATGCAATCGCTTTCAAAACAAAACAGTTCACTTTTTTCCAGATGGTTGCAGGTTATTTGCTTAAAAGAGAAAAAGCACTTCCTCAAACTGACAAAGCATAAAATAACCTATAATTTTTAAGTCAAAAAGTCATAGAAATACTATATCTGTTCTCATTAGTTCATAATGTCTCATTTAGTTCTTGATCTTGATCTGTTAGCCGTTTTAAGAATCCAGCTTTACATAAGTTCTTACCTAGTTGTTTTATGATAAGCGTTGACCAGAGGCCTTTCTATGAATCTCTCTGAATGTGAAAACATCCACAAATAATGGTTTCTGCAAATGTCAAGACTTAAATATTTTCCTAGTTGAAGATCTGAGCAAAACACAATTGACAAAGAAGTTTACTCAATGCTGTGAAGTATTTTAAAATAATGCCCAATAAGCTCAATTATTCAGACACAAGGGTTAGGGTGTGAGCCACATAGCTGAAGCACCCGCCAGTCCAAAAAAGGGATGAGTAAACGACCACTTAATGGTTAAGTGCATTTGGGCATGTGGAGGAAGGTACTTTGGGAACATAAGGATATGAGGGGTGTTGTGTAACAAAGGATAAGAGGGTGAAAGAATCCTGACAGCTCCCCTTCCAGCCCCACCTCCTGTCCAGAGCTGACATTCACGTATAATGATGCTCTAACTCAGTTCAAAGATGGCAAGGAATTGAAACATGCTGAGTCAGTCTCTTTCTGGAGAAAGGAGGGCTTCCAAGTACAAGCACCACCAAGTCTTCCATCCCTGGGGTCCACTGATAGTGCACAGGTTACAAGTGCACATAAATGAACACCCACCAATATGCCCTCACAAACACTAACCCTCCCTTTCTGTCTCTCACTCCTCCATCAAGTTTTATGCATCAGTACATATTACTTTTATAATCAGTGATAATGAAAGAGAAGAGACAAAGAGAATTTCTCCTCTCAAGAATGAAAGCCTGGCATCTAAATCCTCCTGGTAAAACAAACACATCAATCCCCAATCCAAAGCTTATAGGACTAACTCCCAAACGCAACGGAGGGCCCCAGCTCCGTGCAAGGCACAGTGCGTCCTCACAGACCTGTGACACATAGCAGATGCTCAACAAACAATGCAATTGTGACTGAATACAGGTGTTTTCCCTGAATCCATCTTCCCCAGTCCCCTCTCACCTGCCAGGGGAGAGCAGAGACTGCCGCCCATGGAGAAGCTGTACGATTTTATGGGAACCAGTAGCAGTATTTGTAGAGACAGGGTGCAGGTGTGAGGACACAGGGGTGCTGATCGGGCTTTCTCTACTTAGCACCACTGAAGGAGTCTGGCAGCAGCAATCTCAGTGGTGGTTAAACACGCAAATTCACTGTCCGGGACCTGGGGAGGCAGACATCTGAGCAAAGTCCTGGCATCTGTGGTTAACAGTTTCTTCAGTGATTTATACAGTGGACCTCCATCAACTAGCTTTGCACGTTGAGGAACAATTCAAATACATTTTTATCAGTAAATATATTGGAAAAATGTTTGAGACTGGTGAATTTTGGAAAAACTTACAGATGAACCTGAGTCTGGAAACACTACACCGAGTGCCTCTCTCTCCTGCCCCCTCACCTCCTCAGACACCTGTCACCCAGAGACAGTATGACCAGTCCTGCTTCTGCTCCTCCTCCTCGGCCTCCTCAACGTGAAAAGGGTGGTGAAAACACTCAGCTAATGACCAGTGAACACAAAGCACGTGCTTATCAAATATCTGTTCCTGCCAGCACTAACATCTGGGGATTTAAAGGCTGCACACTTATGTTCACCCTTGGTGGTGACTGAATGCCAGGGAGGGTCACAGGACAGGATAATCCCTGGGGGACCGGGGCTTGGTAAGTGTGGCAGGAGAGGTCCCTTGTGACCGCAGAGGCAAACCCAGGTGCTGAAGCACATTAAAGGCTGAGCCACCTGCCTCCCTCCCACTCACCCCAGAGACTCTGGTCTCTTTACTCTGCACGACCATGGGCCTTCCCTTTGCTCCACGAGAGATCAGGTTTGGGTCGGAGACCATTAAGATCTGTTTGTGATAAAACAGATGCATGAATCTTACGGGGTTTCTGCAACTCCCAACCCAGTCTGCTTAGTGGAGGAGCAAGGACATTGAAGAGGACACAGAGAACTATTCTCCAAACACAGTTTCTGACAGACCCTTTATCCATGTGGGAAGCACTTCCAGCTGCAGATCCTTAACTCAGTACCAGTACTATGCAACCAAAAGTAAGGAATGGGTATGATTTTCAGATGGGACCACTGCAGGTTATTCCATTGAGTCTCTAGAATTATCACTAATCTTGAGAGAACGCAGCCATCTCAGGAAAGGGAAGGTTAAGTGAAAGATGAAATATTATGAAGTTTTTTGTTTTGTTTTTTTTACAATGGCAAACCCCAAATTATTCCCTTAAAGCAATTATATTTTGTGCTAAGTTATAGTGTATAATTTTAAGATGCTTGAACTTACTTTAAGTATACAATTCTTGTTTTCCTTTCTGAAAATATAGAAAATGTAGAAAAGATAATACACCCTGATGGAGCAGCAGTTAGGCCTACCACCTTCAGACAAGCGCAGTCCTTACACACTCCCAACGACCTGCCTTCAACTTTCCTTTAAATAAAGAAGTAGAACAAAAGTATCTGTGACATGACTGTGGAACAAAGGGGAAACCTACAGGACAAGGACTAACAAACGCAATTTCTGCTAGTGAGAGCTAATCACCCTGGCTAATAAGGAAGAATTTCACATTTCACAAGAAAGCAGAAACTAAGAGACAGGAGAGTATTCAAATGAACAGGATGGCTTTTTCACGTCTCTCACTAAGTTCCTCAACTTCTCAGTAATGAGAAAGAGAAAACTACGGACTACAATGTGGGAAGCTAGTAGACAGCCCCTGGGTTGAAACAGTCAACACCAGCTGTCATACAACTGATTGAAGGCAGCTGAGAATGCACGTAGTCATAGTCATTGGTGAAATATTGTTTGGCTAAAAAGGGTAAATCATATGTCTAATTTAGAGAAAATAGCAGTTCGGGGCAAATCTCAAATCACGCACAGCTCGCATATTCTTTACCCTTATCTATTTTAATTGCTGTACTTTTCTCAAGC